>JABFPJ010004006.1:0-14768 GCA_022817425.1 Gryon sp. ZL-2020
ACTACCGTGTCTCTTGATATAATATATAATATATATGAGAAATGGGCAAAAATAATTACCCAACTACTTATAATAAATTTTGAACATTGGAAAACTATTCTGTTATTTAGCAAGTTGTAGAGACGAATAATCAAATAATTCGATTTATCATTTTACTTTTACTAAGTTTTAATGTATAATTTAATTTTAGCACATAATCCGGTAAAAATTGATTCAGTAATACTGAGAATTATTCTTATTTGTAAGTGAAATAAGTTATAAAAAGTTTGATGGATTTATACGTTTGAAAGAAATACATTTTCACAGAAAAGAAATGTCATCAAGCAAACAAAATTTGATGTTGAACGAAGTTTCGATTTAATACAAATAATAATAAATTTGGTACAATTTCATACAAATATAGGGATTCTTTATAATAATTATATTATTATATTAAATAATTATAATATATACATAAATAAATAAAATAGAAATAATTATAATAATTAGATTAAATATGAAATAATATTTCGCAATTGACAAAGCATGAATCTTTTACTATTTTGGTTATTATTATTAGTTAAATAAATTAAATAAAAAATTTCAAAATTTAATCTTGCATTTTATCTAACGCTCGAACGCCTTTAAAATGATAATTATTATGATTTGTGTTTAGATTGACCAATTGCCATTTGTGTCAAAGAAATATTGGCGCGCCGTTTCCTGCAAGTTGTTATTTCTGCAGCAGCATAGCGTATTGCAGCAAACAATGTCGAGATAAGGATGAAACAGTGCATCGTATAGAATGTCAAATTTTGGCTCCACTGTGGTGTTCCGATGTCTCGGTGACCTGCATTATGGCTCTCAAGGCTATTATTCAACAACCTTTTCAGCGGTTGCTTGAACTTAAGGATCGTTTAAATAAGCCAATGCAAATCGCGAATAATCAGCCGTATAAAACGAAGGATTATACTGCCTTTCATCATTTAGGTAAATTTATTAAGTAATTTCATTTTTTTTTTTTATTATTTTATTTAAGCCAACAATTTTTGATTCCATATATTAATTACTTTTACAGTAACTCACGAAGATGAAAGAACAGTCGACGATATGTTCCATCGGGCTTTTATGGCAACTTGGTTATTTCGATTACTAAAAACCACAAGTTATATACCAGCAAATTTCAAAACGCCATCCCAGCCGGGAACAAAACTTTCGAAAGAAGAACTTTTTATCGCGGATTTATTATTTCATAACTTGCAGCTTCTACAGTTTAATTCGCATGAGGTTATTAATCTTATATCCACAAAACTTTAATTCAGTTTCCACTTCAATTTGTGCAATTATGCAAATTGATACATTAAGTTGTTCTTTTTTCTCTCTTCTAATCAACTCAAAATTGCAGTTATTCAATGTTCACGATTCATGTTAGATTTCAGAATTAAGGAGAAAGAAGGATGAAGTAACACTTTCCAGAGCAAAAAGTACATTTATAGGTGGCGGTGTGTATCCTACGATGGCTCTACTCAACCATTCCTGTAATCCTGGAGTTATTAGGTAAACGTCTGCATAATAAACGAAAATGAAAACAAACATTTTCATTTCGCAACTTCGATAAAGTTGCAAGTTTGAAATGTTGAAAGTACGTCAGGTACATGTAAAAGCTTGCAAATAACATATTTTTTTATGTTTGAAATAATATTCAAATTATTGCATAAATATTGCATAAAAAACGTTTTGTCTTGAAATGTAATTTATAATTACGTGTGAATTGTATAATATTTACCAAACTGTGATGCCATTTCAGAAACAATTAATAACTAGCAAAGTTATTACTCAAGTAGTGAGGTTTCGAGATCTGTAATGGATACTTTGTGGTTTCTATTGAACGGTTTTAGATGCAAGAAAGTCATTTGAAAGTCTTTAACAAAATCAAGTTAAGAATAATGTTGTATAATCTCTGCTTTATTGACGTCATTATATTAATGTATTTAATCATCTAAAAATTAATTAAGTTATATATGTTGTATGAAATAAGTGATGCTTACACACATTGTATACATAAGAGAGAAAATTCTCCTTCATTAAATTAAATTCATCTTATTATAAAAGCATTATACAAGTTTACAAATTACTTGAACCTTTTTTCAAATTTGCTTCAATCTTTAACGTAGACTAAAACAACATTTTCTTCCTTTATTCAGCAAATACCACTTATTTCTTAAATTTGCTTCATTTTATGAAATTATATAATTGTCTTTACGGTTTAAATTTCCGTAATAAAAAGTGAAATTATACATTACTGAACAAAATCTTGCTAATATGCCACAGTAACATGTACCGTATATAATATATAATAATGGATAGTTTTAGTAATTGTTATGTTTCAAATGAAATTGATTGAACTTAAAATGGAAAATAAATGTATAATTGTATATATATATATTAGGCTGCGGTGAAAATAAGTCATTTTTTAGGACCACACTGATTTGATTAATTTTCTAGTAATGTTTAAGAATGTCTAAATTTGGAACTTGTACAACAGCAGATATTCTTAAATATTACTCAAAAATAAACAAAGTCAACGTGGTCCATAATTTTTGTGGAACAAAAACGTATTTTCACCGCAGCCTAATATATATATATATATATATAAAGGGATTTATGTTTGAAATAGATATTTCATTGGAACAACTATGATAATTCGAGCTGTGAGGACAATATACAAAGGTCAAGAAATATGTGAAAACTATGGACCAATATTTACGGAAATGCCAGAGAATGAAAGACAACGTCGATTACGAGTGCAATATTGGTTTGAATGTGGATGTGAAGCTTGTTCACAACATTGGCCACTTTTGGAGGATATGGATCCAAGGATACTCAGGTATTATCTTAAATTAAATGTTAAAAATGAATAAACTTGACTACAAAGTGTTATTATAATAATAATGTGTAAAAACATAATGATTTTTCTTATTTCATAGGTTTAAATGTGAAACATCAACTTGTAAAAATGTTTTACCAGTAAAAACGGACACTAATGAGTTTATGGTACAATGTTCAGAATGCGGGAAGTCAACGAACATTTTAAAAGGTTTAAAGTCGTTGCAGGATACAGATTCTCTCTTCAAAGTTGCGTCAAACCACATGGAAGACGGGAATCACGATTTGGCTTTGAATTCGTATCTGAAGATTTTAACAACTCTCGACGAAACTTTGGCACTGCCTATTAAAGATTATCACATTTGCCAACAAGGCGTTCGTTTATGTACATTAACTTTAGGAAACACAGCAACTGTGATATAGGAAGTAGTATTAGAAATATTAGAATTAGGAACGTGCATCAACAACAGATGATATTCATTATAAAAAATATCCAAATAAATGATAATATATTTATTTAAAAAAAATTGTCACTATTGTTACTAGAATATTTGTTTATAAAATATAATTTCATGTCGTCTATAAAATTAATTAATAATTAAACTATTTTAATTATACAGAATTTTAGTTAAATGGATTTAAATTAAATGATTAAATAGTGAAAGAAAAGAAAATGTTTATTAAGGTAATAAGAAAAATGACAAAGTTTGATTAAACACTACACTTTATTAGAATTCTTAATTTTACCAGAGTACAAGATAATGCAAACATAAAACAATTAATGTATGTACTTAAATTTATCCTTAATATACAAGACTTGTCCATCATTTCATTTTACAAGCGTCTTCTATTCCTCCTATTCTTTGTTTTGTTTTCCTTTTTCTGATAAAGTTGATAATTAAAACGCACTATGATTAAGAATAAATGTGTCCGACCTTCGACAAAAAATGTTAAGAGTAAATGTATCTTGATAAAGCTACGATTATTTGCGAATGTATCCTAAGTAATGCGGTGATTGTTCCTAATATCTTTATGATTTGTGTAACTCAAAGATTCTACTTCATCGTGGAACATTCTTATTTCAAATTGTTACCGACATCTATATATATTTATATTACGGTGTTTTTCATAACAAAATTATTGATCTTCTTAAATGTAACGTTTATTTCAACGAAATAAAAAATATAAAAATGTTAATTAAAAAAAAAAAAGAAGAAACAAGAACATAAAAGGAAATATTTTGTTGCTTTTTAAATTACATTAAAAGTTCGCACGACGTCTATACTTGTTCGAAGTTGCTCGAACGTGCTTAGAATATATACAAATGAAAAGTCGTCTTTTTGACATTATTTTTTTCTGTCTTCAGCTGCATTCGGCTATTCATGTCCATCCGATTTCCCACCCGAACGCTTTGCAGCATTTTAGCTATAAATTAAACAAGAAACATTGCTAGAAAAACAACTTCAGTTGATAAATTTCGTGCATTACGATTTTGTTATTACTAGCGAATGTATGTTTAAAAGCGTACGAGACTGACGTCTGATGAAAGACTTTAAAACCGAAATCAGAGTGAATCTCGTCAAAGGTCGCGCGTATTTTTTTTTTTTTTACATTTACAAAATTGATTTGAAAATTGATGACGAACGACGGCAAGGAGCGCCGATTAAGGCAACCTCTGTCGTTCCATTATGTATATTATCATTGAATTGTCTTTTTTCTCAGATATCTTGTTTTGTTAATGTGCGATTTTGTTTTAGTTCTTGTTTGGATTTTAATACCGTCTGTCACGAGAGTCCGAACGAGAGCGACGGTCTCGGCTGCGGCTGCGGCTGCGTGACAGCGATCTCCTGCGAGGACTGCGAGAGTGTGACCTAAAATAGTGAAAACACGTTTACAATGCTTCAAAGTGACTTGCTGCAAAATTAAAATAATCATATATATTAAGAAACTCGAGTGCTAGCGATTCCATTGTTAAGTTCAATTCTTTAAGATTATTTCAATTCGTCTATAAAGTAGATTACCTCTTCTTTTCTTTTTTTATGTAATTTGTTTATTTTATATATAGTTAGAAAAAATTGTTGTTAAAATTGAAAGACAAATATAATCAATTGTATGTATTGTGAACAGAATCACGAACATGCGAGACAAGTTAAAACACATAGGTATTTGAAAAATCATCGCAAGACAATGTAAATAGAATTAGGATCGACTAAATCCTATTTGCCTAAGGGATGACGTAAGACTAGTTAAACGCATTCATTGATAATTATCATAAAATGACATCTGATAATAAGTAATAAGAAATCAAAGAAAAACTTTTTTTTTTTTTTTGAACAATTTCACTTTTAGTTAAATTTGCAAACGAAATTAAATTGTGATAACAAAAAAAAAGTATTAATTGGTATTTCGCATCAGTTCTCCGACTTGTTTTACTTACATGCTTTCATTAATGTGTATACATATTTATGTTTAATTTTCCATTCCACGTCTGGTTATCCTAATTTTCTGAAATGAAGAGTCATCAAGTCGGAGACGTGACGCGGTACGCAATGAAAATATAGTAACAAAGAAAAGAAGACTTTACATGAAAATAATAATAAAACGTAAAGAAGAAACGCAGAAAAAAATAGATAATTAAAAAATTTTGAAAAATTGTGAAATACCAGATAACTGTGAACATGTAGTGGTGGTGGTTGTGGTGGTGGTTGTGGTTGGATAGGATGGTGTGTAGGTGGTGATCAGATTGCTTTGCTCGGTCGCAGAAGTTGGTGGTCGCAAGTCAGCTAAAAAGTTGTTTTCTGATTTTGGGTTTTCTTTCTTTCTTTTTTTTTTGGTTGTTTTTTTTTGTTTGTTTTTTTGAACGTGATGATTGACGAGTAGCGGTAGTGGTAGCAGTAGAAGTAAAGTAGCGGTAGTCATAGTGGTGGTAGAAGTTGGGACGGACGGACGATCGGACGCGTCGAAATATTTGACAGAAGTATCATTTGTTCGTATCGCGTCGGCTGTTTGATGGGTCAACGATGCTCCTAGTTGCTAGAAGTTGAGGTAGCCCGAAGTCATTTTGAAGGGTAAGTGACGGACCGACGGACAGCTAAACGGACTGTCAATTGACGAACGACGACGAGCTTGGCTCCTAGCGGTGACCGGTGGTGACTGATGGTGACTGGTTGGGAGGTTAGTGGGCAGGCAGGCAATATTTTTTGTTCAGTTTTGATCACTAGACTTTTTTTGTTCACGGTGGATGTAGTAGTAGTAGTAGTAGCAGTAGTAGTAGTGGCGGGGAGACGAGCAGAGCTAGGAGCTGACGTTGGTAGAATCTGCAAACGTCAGTTGTACCAATGTAATTTCATACTCCTGGCCACTTTTTCTCTATCTTCCATTACACAACTTTTTTTTTTTTTTTTTTTTTTTTTTATTTTTTCTTTACTTTCATCTTTGAATAGCTTTAATTAACAATTGAATTCACTTATACTTTTGTACACAATTTTACAATCAATTTTTTTTTGTTTTCAGTTTGTTACTATTCAAAAGCACTCAATTATTATCCTCGACTGCCCACTCTCGTGCATTATACATTTCGATTATTTATTTTATGCATGGTTTAATGTTCCTAGAAAAACAATCCTTTAACTCGCAATTCGTTCAACACTTTTTTATGAAATATATTCATCTTGCTTGTTGATTCAACTTTTGAATTCAATGTTTAATTCCTTTTGTTCGATTATATATAATTATATTATTGATGATTATATTATTAATTTCATTATTAAGTGTAATTTTAAAAACATTTTACGTTTTATTTTGTTTAAAAATAAACAAATTATAATTTCATTCATATCATTTTTGTTTTTAATTTTATAATTTTACGTTAAACTATAACGTATTCATTCTGGAAAAATGTTATATAAACACAATATTAGATTTTTGAGTCAAATGATTATTTTTCTTTATATAGAGAACTTGTTAAGTATTCATTTATAAATTAATGTTTCGTTATGATTATAATTATGAAATAAATAATATTTAACTGAAATGTTAAAAAAATAACTATCAGATACTTTGAAACATGTTAATTGTGAAATATATTAATATCTCATTTTGTGTTATTATTATATAACAATAAATTTTAATATTTATAGAATAGATAATAAATATATTTTGTTTTGCAATATAAAAAGACTAAACATGTTTTACGATATTTAAACTGTTACACTTTCTAATAAACTATACAAATATTTCATTAAAAAACTCGTATGTTTAAATCCACAAATGTTAACATATTTCTAAGTACATGATTACAAGTTCTCCATTAAAGTGTATATATAGGAAAACACGATATTTCACACTTCTAGCATAGAAAAAGTTTCAAATAATGATTAAAATATAGCAAAAGGACTAATTTTAAACTATCGCATTTCCCATCTATTTTTGTATATGAAGATGTTTTCATTGCTCTACATTTACTGAAGATATTGAAATTATGTTTCACATTAATTGAATAATAATTATAATTTCATTTCAAAACTCGATCGTAATTGCGTTTGATAAAAAAACAATATACATCCATAATTAATTAATTATAATAATTGAAAGATATTTAACAGTTAATATAGAGTTTCATAAACATCTTTATCTGTTTTGTAAGGCGCACTTGTCCGTATGATTAGACACAATTGTGTCGAATTAAGGAAATTGTAATAACCAGATATCATATCATAGCATCCTTCACTCAAAAAAAAAAAAGAAACTATTATAAACAAAATTTGCAAACTGAGTTTGCAAAATGCTTCTCTTATATATTATTTATTACATATATAAAAATGATGTATACAACTAAGGAATAGTGCTTGTTCTCAAAATGATAATGAACTAAGTATAACATACAACATTTATGCACAACACATTTTCTTTCTTTTTCTTAAGCGACTCAACAATTGATAAGAATAATGAATATTATAAATAGGAATAAAATATTAACTGATATTTGTGTTCGTTATCATTTAATAAGCTCAAGCATTAGGCGCAAAATACCTACTCGAAGTATTTGTGCACATCAGCTGTACTGATTGCAAGGCTCTAAAAAACTTTGTTTAACGGGTGAAGATAATAAAATTGAATTGAATTGTGTATCTAATGCTTATAATCAATTTGAATAAAAGCAATTACCTTGAATACCGCGACACTTTAAACTTTGGACTTCGGGAAACGGATCTGGAAAAAATACGAACAGAGGATTTGTTTTAAGTTGGACGCCAACCAATGAATAGTCATTCACTTCTACATTGCACCTGAAAAATTAATCCTAAGCACTGTTGTCCCTTACCTTTGTACACGTCGAATTGCCCTGCGTAGAGACGGCGATCTGGACCTAAAAATTTGTCAAAAAATACATGATATGTAAATCCAGCTGAATCTCTAATAGGGTGGGTGGACATTTTGTGACGGAACAGTGAAGTGAAAGATGCCGAAAGCTAAAGATATACATCTCGCCAACGCTTTCTCTAAGACCATCTTTAATACGCATGCAATGAAACATCTTCGTAACTGTTCCGTTACAATAGTTTTATATATCAAAAAAATGAATTTAACGAACACAAATAATAATTGATATGAAATTAAACTTGTCTTTATTATTTTATCAATTGAAAGTAAAAGTAACTAACGTTGAAGCAACACTTTTTAACGTATCAATTATAAAATAAACAATCATTTCTATTACATATATAAACGTATATATATTTATTATGTGTGTATTCGTGTATTGAACATAAGCTTTTGAACATTTTATGCTAAGTGTATAAATATATATGAATGATTTATATATGTAGATAAAAAGTCATAAAATCGTGCATTATTATTTGGACAATTGTATTCTGAATTTCACCATATACCTACTTGGTGAATCAGTTTCACAATGGTTCCAATACTATTATGTTAACTGCAAATTATAACAATTAAATCAAGAGAAATCTTACCTCTCGTACTTTATACGTCTGTGACTTCCACCACCACGACGACTTCTTCCCGAGGACATCTCTACTCGAATTCTTGTTCCCAATTTTAATCTGCAATTCAAAACAATACAAATACATTGATTCAATTTTCAATTATTTATTTTATTATACATTTAATCAACTTCTTCTTTAACAAAAATGCATTCATTTAATAGTTAAGCTGAATATTCAATAAATAAGATAACAAGACTATACATACGTTCCATCTAATCCTCTAACAGCATCAAGAGCATCTCTTGGATCCTCAAATTCAACGAACGCAAATCCAGGTGGGTTTCTGGCAACCCAAACATTTCTTAATGGACCAAACTTTAAGAAAGTACTTTCAATGTCGGCCTTACTCGCACTGCTGCCTAAATTGCCCACGTAGACCTTGCAAGAAAGGTCCCATTCACGATAGCGTGCCATCGTTTACTAAAAACATAATCCAAACAAATTGAATAATTAATTACATTTTCAACAATTAAATTAATTTAATTGTTAATTAATATTTTTCAATTAATTAAGGTGAAATAACATCGAGATTTACTGTCTCTCACACATTTTAGTTGAATTTACTTTAAATCTTTTAAACAACATTTAATGGAAAAAAACGCTTTTGTATGCACTTTGTATTCTATACTAGAACATTTCTATACCAAGAAATCAAATATTTATTAATAATTGTTTAAATTTTTTTAGAATAAGACATTTTGTACAAAGTAGATATTTTATTCCAAAAAATCTTCAAAATTTGATATTTAAAAATCGATTTTTTAGTGCTGAAATGTTCTTCTGTAGAACACTAAATGCATACAAAAGCGTTTTTTTCAATTAAATGTTATTTAAAAGATTTAAAGTAAATTCAACTAAAATGTGTGAGAGAGACAGTAAATCTCGATGTTATTTCACCTTAATTATAATAAATAAAAATAATACATTCATCATTTATAACACTGAAATACAATTTTGAAATTTAATTAATACATAAAAACAATGTTTATGAATAAATAATCCAAAACAAATGCTTCAGAAAATATTGATTTACAAAACAATATTTATTTATAATTAATGGAAACTACATTTCCAAAACAAAGTTTTGTTTTTATATTGTAAAAGTAGTGATCGAAAAAAATATAAAACTAAACATCTTTGAAATTGATTTTTTTTTCCAGTTCAAAAATAAATAATTGATGGCCTTGGGAATAATTTTACTCGCATATATTACACTTAAATCAATAACCATCATTTAACCTCAATGCATTAAGCCTCTCAGTCTGCCGAGCTATGGGTAAGAAGTAACTATAGATACGCTAAAAACAAACACAATCTGACCGAAGAATCGATACAAAGCTTTAATGTAAGCACATGATGAGATGCACGGCATTGTTGCGCTCGAGAGATAATGATCACTAATTGCATTCATTTGTTTGATTTTGCGAGCCATTTTTGGTCGCTGAAAGAGAAAGCGACAGCCATTTTGCACTCGTATTATAACAATTATGCCAAACACGCTCAAATACTCATTAACGTCAAATGCATATTCCTGACCTTTTCTTCGTCTCATCTCGCTGGCTTTTTATTTTTATCTTCCCTCTCTTATTCACTTTTTCTTTTTATTCAGTTGCATTTATTTTTAATTCAAACTTGCATTTTTATTTGGCCAAATTAATTGCAATAATCATTTCTCGGTTAAACAAACAATGTTTTAGATGAAGGTTGGAGATACTTGGCTCTTACTAGTAAAGCTAGCGTCAATGCTAGTTTGAGCGTTTAAAACTTATATGTAGCACAGTTGCTTTTTAACGACGAATTTTGATTGTAAATGATTGTTTTGTGTGTGTTTAATTGAAAATTACGCATTTGTGCATGAAATATGTCAAATTTGACTCACCTTGAAATCCGGCTGCGCAGTTTTGATGTCGTAATTTTATCCGAATCTGTATACCTGATCAGACCCCGCTCGACACAAGAGTACAAATGATACAAAATGGACGACGAACAAGCTTTACGTGCGCAACAGTGAAAGCCAAAGCGCAACAAAAGACACCTTTTTATCGCCTCGCATGCGCCATATTGGCATAACTGCGCTAGTCAAGTGTCAAATCTAACATCAAGTCATTTTATTTTTATTTATTGACTTTGAGGGAAATTTTCATTTTGTTTGTTTATTATTATTTTTTATACAATTTTGCACAGTTGGTACGATTCAGATCATGATTTTAATCAATTGATTTTTTTTATTTAAATCAAAAAATCATTGTTTACAATACAAACAAATATGAGGAGAAAATAAATAAACAAGAAAATTCATAATTAAAACATTTATTGCATAATTATTATTTAAACAAATTTTTAAATATTAAAAAATTTTTTTGTTCTATTTTGATTGTGAATATTTGAAATTGCGTATAAATTGAATGAACATTATTATAGATAATTATTAATTAAGTAATAAATATTTATTAAATATGTACTTTATTTTGCTTTAATAAATGACGTTCCAAATTCAGATAAAACATTGACGTATTTAAATAGTTTTATAATACATTTTTGATTGTCAATAAATATTCTTAAGTTTTATTTATACAAAATGTTTGAATAACAAGTTCAACAATATTGAATTAAGTTTCAGTAGCAACAAATGAATTAAGATTTAATTAAGAATCGTAAATTAATTAATTTGATACGCTTCATTTTTGTTTAATCTGTACAACTATCTATTGTTATTTCATTTAAATGTATAGTTAATTACATATTATTATCTTAAGAATAAATTTAAAGTTAATTTATATTTATATATTTAATAAATCTTTTTCTGAAATAATTTTATTATGTTGATCTTAATATTTTAGTTGATTTATGTATTTACAAAAAATATACGAATCAATTCAAATGTTAAGAAATTGTCGGTTTTTAAAAATCTACCCAACATAAAAAATGTTATCTTTAATTTTATTGTATTAAATTATAACTTTTAAAAAGAAATTGAATATTTAAAAGTTTTAACTTATGTTTTAATTTGAAATGTAACTTAATAACAAAATAATAAAAATGTACTTTTATTTTTTTGAAGTAACATATTTTTATATGAAGTCAATTTAGAATATATTTAAGACTTGATTTGGTCAAATAATAATACACTAAAATAGATTTATATTTACAAATGATGTATTTTTGCCGATGAGAATAATCCACACATTACAATAGTTGTAAAAAATGCATACGAAATTGCTACCTTTAATTTAGCTGCAATTACAGTTTATTTACATAGAATTATACAATTACGTTTTTCACACACAATTAAACTCTTACCAAAAATACATATTTCATTCGCAATTCAGTCACAAGAGATACAATTTGATCAACAAAATTGATCTATTGTTCATTTGCATTTATTGAATTAATATAAAAGTTGAATAATAGTTTAATGTATCAGTCGTTTAAAATCTATCTTTTCTAATTGAACCAAAGGCTTAAGTTGTTCAGCAAATATTTTCATATCTTCAGCAATAGCATCCTGACCACTTGGTGCAAGTACACTAAGTTCAACAAGATAACTCTGCGATATTGGCTCAACACTCTCAAGCAATTTTCCAGCAGCCATTTTAAAAATTTTGGAAACTGTAACTTTCATTCGTCCTTTTCGAAACATGTATCCACGAATGACATATTCAAAGTCCAGTCTGAAACCTAATTCAGTTAAAAATTCCACCACAGTGTTGCTGGTGGCAACGTCGATGCTCGTACGAACAATTGTGGGACGAGATTTGTCTCCGAGCTCGGGTTGCCCGATGTAACGCAATTGCCAAGGCATGTCCGGATAATCCACGGCTTTTCTCACGCGCAGTTGTAAAGATTGCTGCTCTGGAGGTCCCCTTTGAAATCAAATTACAATTACAATCAACTTTTTTAACTAAATTTTAAATGTATACAATACAAAATAACATCATTGTAAATTATAAAAAACAATATTTAAAATTTATTTAAGAAAATATTTCTATAAGTTTTTATGCAGCTTTTATCTATCTGAGATTTATTCAATTATTTTAAAAGTTTAAATTATTTAATATTTAAAATTTTATATTTAAAAAATGTACATTATATTATATAATGAAACGAGTTTTCTATTTATATAAAACAGGATCTAAGTTTAAGTTAAACTTAGATCTGAAAAAAGAAAACTGTTTTCTTTTTAATAGTTATTAATATTAGTATCTTAATTTTATCGATTAGTTTTTACACGTTTTTTGAATACTTAATATTATATACTAAATGAAATCATACTTTCTTATACTGAAGCACATTTCTAGATCATGAAACTGATCTGGACCATTATCAACATTGTCACATAATCCACGTAATCGATGTAACAAAACCTCAACCGCAGTATCTAGAATTGAACCCTGTAGAAGGTATTCTTGATCGGGAACAATATTTGACTTAATAGCAGCATCTAAGCTGTCCCTTGCAGTACTTATTGGAGTAGTCATTTTGTTTGAACCTGAAAATAAATAAAATTATTATATTTTTCTATTGATGCAAATAAAAGCAGTTACAATTTATTCATTCAGTAATATTGTAAACATAAATAACCCTAAATGTTGTGCATTGGTAACAATTAGTATTTTTTAAATAAATTCAACGATTATTTAATTCTTAAAATAACCTTTTTATAATAACTGTAATCTTAAACAATATTATATACATATATAAGGTTATATATATTTTTAAATATACTTTTACATGAAAAAAAGTTTTAGTCAGATGCTTGAAATACTTACATTAAACGTAGTGAAAGTTTATTGTAACTTTCAACTATTTATACTGAAATCCAATTTGTACAAAATAATGTGGCACTTTTTTCTACAAAATCATATTCCTTTTTGATAAATTGATAGCACTTACTGTTTGGATATTTTTGTTTATTCTATGATCTGTTTATTCTGTATTCTAATTATAACCTTATACTCCTGTACGACGATCCTATACTTTTTTGTTTTGTTTTGTTTAAGGTTAAGGTGGTTCTTCAATACTGATACACCGGAATTAGTGTCTTTTGAAATTATAAATTATTGATAAAGAATTAAACTTTAAAAAATATGTCATTTCATTCTTTGATCCTGGGAGAATGTTTTGGTGAAAGAAAACTTGAATTTTGTTGTTTACTTTTCAAAACCTCCCCCGTTTTTTGTAGTATATAGGAGATTGAAAAAATACGGGGGAGGTTACGGAGCAAAAGGTAAACAACAAAATTCAAGTTTTCTTTAACCAACACATTCTCCCACAATTAAAGAATGAAATGACAGATTGTTTTAAGTTCAATTATTTTTCAATAATTTCTAATTTCAAAAGACACTAACTCCGGTGTATTAGCATTGAAGAATCACCTTAAGAAGATGTCAAATACCGACATTACCGACATTGCAGATTTCTAAATTAAAATTACTTGGAGCACATTTAATTTATTTCAAAGTAACTCGTCAATTTTCTCACTTTTTTTACACAACTTTATCAAAGAAATATTTAATTTAGATTAAATTTAAACGAGTAAAATTACAAGCCGTTTTCGAAGTGAGAAAAAAACGAATTGCAATTTTTTGTTTAAACGTGTTAATTTTAATCAAATGTATTTATATGAAAATAATCTCCCATTTACAAAGAATTGGTGGGTAGTTTTTATTTATTAAAATAATATATAATCGAATTTTTATTACAAAAGACACTAACTCCGTGGCAGCAGAATTATGACATCCTCTTAAGGTGATTGCTCAAGTGTCCTTGTTTACATAAAACCAGTTCGGTTACGGTGCCGAAAAAAAGAGTTTGTTTATTACCAAAATTGATCCAGCAATTCCTAAGGAATAAAAGAATTGCTGGATAAATTTTGGTAATAAACAAACTTTATTT
>JABFPJ010004007.1:0-14767 GCA_022817425.1 Gryon sp. ZL-2020
AAAAAAAAAAAAAAAAAAAAAAAAAGATCTTTTACGTAAAACGTAAAATGTAATGTTTTCTTTAATTCGTCAAATAATTTTTTGTTAGTTCTTGTAAAAAGAGAATTTTTAAAATGTAATTTATTAGAACCGCTAAATTGAATGTATATTGACAAAAAATGAAAAATTATTCAAGGTTGTATAATTCTCAAGTGTATTATCGACAGTGATATTATCTATTGAAAGAGTAAATTCTTATTCTGAGAAATGAAATATTGCCAGTAAAGCAAATAAACTTAGTAGATTATTCGTATTACTTGAATTGTAACATGTATATTCCATTTATATGCATGTTTGTTTAATAAACATTCATTTTGTATCGAGTTGCAAAGATTGTGTAATTATGTATTACATGTAATACATTGTATTCATTAATTATATTTTATTTAAAGATAAGTAGCGATTTCTTAGAAAGTAAATATAATAAAAGCAAATGCTTTATTAAAGCAAAAACCAACTTAATTCCAATCTAATTCCAAAAATTATTTATGAATAATAGTACTGTAATAATGATTAGTATGATGTTATGGTAATATTATAATTACACAAACATACTGAGAATCAGGAACAAATATAGGTACATCCTTATGTAGGTTTATGTGTAAAGTATATTCATTTATATGAAGATATGCATCTAAATAACTTTCTCTCTCAGATGATAAGAAAAACGTATTAAAACAATGTAAGTAACACGCTATATAGTGTGAGAAGAAAAAAGAAAGAATGTATTATACAAAAAAGTCGCACATATGGAAGATATTTGAAAAATGTGCGCATTTGTTTCATATTATTTTCATTGTAGTTTCAATCATAAATTAATCATTAAAGAAAGTAAGGAAAATTATATAATTAAAATAAAAATTCAATTGAAGTGTAGTTTCTAAATAGTATTATTGTCAAATTACGATTTTTCAATTTCCAAAAAGATTTGGAATAATTTTGTTTCTGAAAAAAAAAAAAAAAAAAAAAAAAATTAATGGAACTAATGTTGAATGTGCACATGTATAAGTACACCTGTATATAGGAATTCCGTGCAGTTATACCGGAAATATACAGGAAATGTATAGATACCATAATTGACTGTTTAACTAAACACTATGCGATGATGCCATTAATTACATACAACTTTCATTTAATGCTATAGAATCTCATTGTTTATTATTCAAACTATATATTACGAGCATTACTTTAATTGATAATTTTAATTCATGTTATTATTAAAAATGACCCTATTATAAGATTAAACAATTCTAATGAAAATTCCTTCATTTCTTGAAATTATTGTAGTCATTTATTGAAGGTTCCAGTTTTTTTTCCACTTGAATTCACACATATTTTTCATCCACGTAAACTAACTTTATTCATATAACTTTCATTTGAATGCAAAAAACAACCGATTAAAATTGCAAAATAAAAATCGGATTTAATTCTTCAATGAAATTTAATTTTAAGTTTCTGACTTTGATTTGAGTGAAAATAAATAACCAATCAAAATTGCTGAAAGGATAAAAGTTAAGATGAAGTTGCACTAATACAAACATTTTAGAACAAAATGAGTAAACCTATTTTATATAAATAAATTTGAATAATGATATTGAAATGATCATATAATATTATAAATATATTTAATTGTAACATAACTTGAATTTACAGCTGAGTTGGGTGACTACGATCCCGCTGTTCACACTGCCGCAACAGTGTCTGAATTTCGTTTTGTGCCTGGACAGACGGAACAAATGGAGCTGGAAATATTAGAAGAATATAAGAATTGCAGCAAATTAACTCCCGCGCAAGCGGAATCCAACTACTTGAGCAAGGCCAAGTGGCTGGATTTGTATGGCGTAGATATGCACACCGTTCTGGGCAAAGACGGCTGTGAATATTCCTTGGGTTTAACGCCAACGGGTATCCTCGTGTACGAAGGCACCCAAAAAATTGGTCTCTTCTTTTGGCCAAAAATTGGCCGATTGGATTTCAAGAAGAAGAAATTAACGTTAGTCGTGGTGGAGGAGGATGACGAGGGTCGGGGCGAGCAGGAACACACGTTTGTGTTTCGGCTGGTTAACGAAAAGGCCTGCAAACATCTGTGGAAATGCGCCGTCGAGCATCATGCGTTCTTTCGACTGCGCGCGCCAATTAAAGGTGCAAACAGTCGACAGAATTTCTTTCGCATGGGCTCTCGATTTCGTTACAGCGGCAAAACGGAATTTCAAACGACGCAGCTTAATAGGGCACGTCGCACGGTCCAGTTTGAACGAAGGCCCAGTCAGAGATACGCAAGAAGACAGAGTCATGTGTTGAGAGAACGACAACGACAACAAAGTGAACAAACGCCCGTTGCTAACAGTAAGTTTGAAATCATAAAACTTGATTCTATAAAAAAAATCAAAGTTATTGCAATCAAACAAAAATAGATGATATCAAATGTAAACAAACAAGTTATAATAAAAAATGTCATATTAAAATTTCAAATATTTATATTGAATTGTAAAAATGTAATTAATTTTATATTTGGAGATGCGCTATCAAAAAATGTTATTCTTTTTATTATAACTTATTTTTACTTTTAATTACATATTGATATCATCTATTTTTGTTTAATTTTGTGTATTTGTTTAAAGAATCAAGTTTCAGGAGTTTATGAGATTTATTTAAAAATTGTGTTTAAAGTTTGCGTATCCTTTATAATGAAATCGTTTTTGTGATTCGATATCAGATCTTTTTGTTTATGTTTTATTTTATATATCAGATTTATTTTTTTCTCTTATTACAAATATAAATTACCTATACGTTAATTTTGATTTCAGACGAAGAAGAAACATTGAAACGACAGTCCAGTAAGGGCAGTACCAAATCTTCTTCCGATTCTTCAAGTGTGAACACACCATTTGTCGATAATCTTCTTAGACTGAAAGACCAGCAAAGCGAAAACACGTCATCGACTGTAAATACAGACGGTGATTTACTCAAAGCAAATATGACCATTGACAATATCAGTCACTCGCCAGTCCAGCATCTAGTTCCTAATAACCATATTGGCAGTGTCCTAGACATGCCACCGAGTTCACCTATTTCTTCGGATCCACTCAAGTGCAATATCCTTAAAGCGAAAACTCCGGAGCCAAATAAAAGCTCGAATCTAGTATCTATTACAATGACGGATTCAACAACTCCTTTAGTCACGGTTGACAAAAGTCAGCATTCCGAATCTGCTACTATTGTGTCAGTGGTAAGTAACTTATACTTTAATCCTACTTTTGTTTCAATCATCGTATTTACTAGTTAGTTTATAAGAAATTATTATATTTAGGTTCATCACTTTGCTTTTTGTGTGGACAATTGTATTCATTTCACTGCTTTCATTTTGTGCGACCAATTTATATATTTTGTGTATTTCAGAATTTACACTTAAGAGGATGTCAAATTTCAAAAAGTCTAGGCATTAAAGTAATAATACAATATTTATAAAGTACATTTCATTGTACCATATATTAGTTATAACGTATTTACAAATAAAGTAAGCACGTCCTTCTACATTAGCAAGTTATCTTATAATATTAGTAATAGCGCCATACTTTCATAATAAGGAAGTTTGTTTATACTAGAATTATAAACGAACTCTTACTTTTCTGGTAAGAGAGCCGTGCAATAGCAGTAAGTAGTGCTACCAATATAACTAGGTATCGTATTATACTTGAATATCTAGATTTTTGATTCCGTATATAAAGCAATTTTTGCGAAACTGAAGGCAGTACGTTAATTCTTGATAAAATTCTCTTGAAATTGATTTGTACAAATTATTTGTTAAAGCTACAGTAATTGCATAAAATTGCAAGTCGTTTTGCACATACATGGACTTACCTGCAAAATATAGTAAAAATTTAAATTTTACTCAATTACTGTAGCATTAAAAAACAATTTGCTTAGATCAATTTAAAGGAAATTTTACAAAAGAATTGACGTCGTAACTTTATTTTCAATATTTATTCATCATTTCTATGGAATTTATGAAAAACTTGTTTTGGTGCCACAGTTGAAATTAGAAGTTGATGTTTCGCTTAGACATCCTCTTAAGAAAGAAAATGTTTAATGGAATACAAATAAGATTAAAGTTAGGGAATAAATTGTGCATATATTATTTATCATAATGTAAACATTGTTTTATAAGAAAATTGTGTATGTGGCAGTGCTTATTATATTTGTTGCTAAGCTTGTTGTTAAACAAAAATGTGCTTTTGCTTGGTTGATCGACACAGGGCGGCGATAAATTGACACTGTCCGTGAGCGGAACTGGGTTGAACACATCTCACGATGACACTGTCACGGTAACGCACTTTTCTTTGGACAGCTGGGGCAAGATCGAACAAACCACAACGCCTTTCACGCCAAAGAACAATTCGTCCCAAAATCCCTTCAATCCGTTCATAAACAATAGTGCAAATGACATTTCGCACACAAATTGCGATTCGTCCAGCAAAACCGAAGAGTTTAATAACATTGAGAAGGCTGAAGAAAAGACGTCGAATACAAATCCGTTTATTGATTCGAATCCATTCCTTGGACTGTTGAATCCATTTAAAGATATCACATACTCAACTCCTGAGACGGTGCTCGAAACAACGGAGAAGAAGGATGAACACGAGACTGAAAAGAATGGCGCTAAAATCATTAAGACCGAAGAAATTCAAACTAAAACAACGAAAGTCAAACCTAAGGTGAGTTAGTCACTCGTTGCCCGTGTATCCAATTTATATCGCTTGCAGTAATCGTTGTTTGTCCTTTGTTAAATTTTGGGCTTCACTTATTTGTACCTTATAACTGACCATTTTTTATATTGAAGATATCTTTTAGTTTTGTACAGAGTTTTTTCTTATTTTTCAGATATACTTTATTCACTGTAACCTCGACTTCCGACTCTTTTGACTTTTCCATAGTTATCACAGCGCCACAAAATGTGGAGACGTGTATACGTTATGGTGTAATCAACAAAATTTATTTGTTAATCAATATTAACAGTTATAACGAAAATTACGAGTATAAACGAATACGAGTTTTTTCGCTAAATTGTTAACTAAACCTAACCCGGAATTAGATTAACGGAGCAAAAGAAAACGGCATTATTTATTTAAATTATCCATTTATAATTAATTTTATTGCATACTTATTTTTACAAATTTTATTTTTAATATTTTTGTTAAAAACAGTATATTTATTTTAAATCTTATCGAATAACAGTTTATTCATTTTCTTGAATAAAATAAATTAATCACTAAAATATATTTGTTAAGTTATAATTTTTTGTATTATTTAATTTGTTGGATATTTAATTCATTGATATAAAAAAATTATAACATTTGTAGTATCTGTTTTATCCTTTTTAATATGTTTAGTATTCATTGTAATATTTTTTTTAATTAAATATACTTTTAGTATTTGACATTTGTCCTGAATAAATATTTATTGCCACAGTATTAATTGTAACCTATAATAATTAAATTTATGTACTATTTTGGCAAAAGAGTTGAGTGCATTTAGTTCCAAGTATGTAAAAGAGTCGGGAGTTGATTGTATTTGTCTTTTTTAATTATTTTTTCGTAGTATCTATTTATTGTTTTATATTAATACAAATTATATATTTTTCGAAACAATTTTATTGATGATATTTTAAATGTTTATAGGAGGATACGCAAACGGTATCTGAAATCAGTCCCTGGTTAGTGTCTGAACCATCTAATAAACCTGTGACATCACAAACACCTGTCAAACATACTATCATCACAAGAAAAACTGTCATTACAACGCAACTTTAGCTATTCGAATATAGTCTTTCGTAATATTGCATTTATAACTCAAATTCTAATTTTAATATCGAAAGTTCGATAAATTTTATCAGAATATTATTGTTTTTTTATATACATGAATATTATTGACAATTAAACAATTATTTTTAAATATTTTATATCTTGTATACAGTAATAAACTAAGTATACGAGTGTTTTATGAAAAGAGATCAAAATTGGTATTAGTATTATATCAAGACGTCATATTTAGTAAAATTGTATTTAATTTATTCTTGTAATTAATAGCAAACAGGTACTGATTGTGACTTGAGTGTTTATTATAATGTTAGTATATGACTTAAATACAATTTTACTTCTTTAGTTAAAATTATTTAATTAAAACTGATTTGTCTATAAACTTGAAATATATTTATTTCTAATGAATATATTTAATTTTGTGCTTTCATTTTGATTCATATTATATGTGCTGCAACAAAATAAAATTAAATTTGTTCAATTTTATGAATATTCAATTAATATTATTTTAATCGTTACGCTTTTTCTTGTTTTGAGAACAAATTTACTTGTATGAAAATATTCATTTCTATAAAGTATGAAACAAATTTATTTAATTTACTTAACATATTGAACATATGCTCTAAAGAACATTATTATTGCAACGATTGCAGCAATATAAATAAAAAATGTAATTTTAAATAGTTTCATTGCCAAAACGCGTTAATAATTTATCTACCAATTTTACCATTTTTGTTAAATAATTATATTTAATTATAATAAATATAAGCACGTGAATTCATTTAATCGCAAGTAAAAATATTAAACAGCATATAGAAAAAATGGCCATTTTATCATAAACAATAAAACCAATGAAATATAATTATTTAATAATGACTACATTCAGTAATTTATATATGTATAACATATTTATATTTTACACAAACATATTTACAATGAAACTACTTTTAAAATAAATTTTAGTTTATAGTTTATGTATAATTAATCATTCACCGCGTAATGTTTTTATGCTTTCGAAAAACCTAAGATTTTTATATGCAATAGTAAAATAGTGAAAATGTTCATAAATAAGTTTGATGAAAAAACAGTAGTTATGATTTATTTAAGAAAAAATAAATCTGTAACAAAACTCTATATTATACAAAATATAATTTATCCTATTTAATATGGAATGATTTTAGAAAGTTTTATTATAATACTTGTACTAATATAACACAACGCTTTTGATAAAATATCGTTGTTTTGAAAATTATATTGAACCAATGAATCATAAAAGAAAAATATTTTTACAAATTGCAAGAAAGTATTTTGAATATATATTATTATAACTCACGTTCTTTCGAAAACGCAGTTATATAAGATAAGACTAATTATTGTGCCTTATTGACCAATTGTGAACAATTTGTCAAAAATTTATAGACGTATATTGACGATGATAATAAGAATTTTAATTATATATATATATATATATATCTACAAACCCTGATGGAAGAATTACAGAGTTTCATACAGTTTTTTTATTGTATGAATCTCTATGAAAATGCAACAGGAAATTCATAACAATATATGAAATTGTATACATCTGCCTCTTAAGAAGATGTCACAGTTCTGCTGCCACGGAGTTATTGTCTTTTGTAATCAAAATTCGATTATATATTATTTTAATAAATAAAAACTACCCACCAATTCTTTGTAAATGGAAGATTATTTTCATATAAAAACATTTGATTAAAATTAACACGTTTAAACAAAAAATTGCAATTCGTTTTTTTTTCTCACTTTTTCTCTCACTAAATGTGCTCCAAATAATTTTAATCTAGAAATTCGCAATGTTGGTAATGTCGGTATTTGACATCCTCTTAATGCTAATATGCCTATAGTTCTTTCATTGTATAAGACATTGATTATAATTTACTACAAATTAGAGTGAAATGTTGATAATAAATATATATTATTAATAAAATTTAATATAAAATGAATTTTATGCATAATTTCATATAAGGTAAATGTATCACTTATAGTCAAGGCTCCTGTTATCGTGATTTAACATTGGAAAACCTATTTCTATCTCTTACGATAAAAGGTACTTTTACCTTACTGCTATAAATTTCGTGATGCGTTTTCATAAAAACACATATGAAAATATTCTTTATGGAACTCTATGATCTTTGTATCAGGGAAAATAATTACGCTTGTGCATCGGAGAATAATATGTGACTGAGTTATCTGATAAAAATATCTGATTATAATTGGAGCATAAACTTTAAAAATAAAATTCTTAGACATTCTTATAATATTTATATATTATAAGAATGATATATTATATATTATTGATAAATTTGAAATGAATGAATGATTGTTTAATACTAAAAAGCCAAGCAAATGAAAATACAATTTCAGGGAAAAAAGTAAAACTGTAACAACAACTTATGACTGTAAGTGAAAATTCAATACTCATTTTAATGTAAATATGCCAAATAATTACAATTAAAAATATTTATGAAAGATTCAAAAGAGGCTTCAACTGGAATATTTTTACAGATTATGCTTCAATTATTATGTACTGAATAATGCATTTATAGTTTTATTGAGAACACATCGCATTTATTCTTGAGATTTTATGTGTTTGATTTTTATGTATTATATAAATATTGCAAAAATGAATGTACGCTTTTTAATCGAATAATTATATTAATTTTCGTTTAGATTACAGATTGTATATAACTCTAGTTACTCATATTAAATAATTGAATTACTTGTTGATTGTATGAGTGTTAAATATATTTCAAGTCTTTAAATATTAAAATATAGTTGCAAAAGATGTGAATTTAGTGAACACAATCTTTAAACACTGCATTTTATAAAAAAAAGGAGATTTCTCAATCAACTTTTTTATAAACTGACATTTCTCTAAATTCGCATTCTGTGTGTAAATAAATCACAACATTGTTTTTGTAAAACAAAAAAAAAAAAAAAAAAAATTTGTATTAATAAAAAATATAATTGTATATTTATTAGTTTATTTTATTAGTACAATCTTAAAATCAAATTCTATAAACAAGAAAACTGAATGTTTAATTATGCATTGTCAAATTCATAATTTCATTGATCTCATTAGAATACAAATATGAGCAACTAGGGTTGATGAGATATATATTTATATAAACATTCCGTTTGTAGTTAAGTTGTCCTTTACTCTAATTATAAATTTAGATGAGAAAGCATTATTTTCATTTAAAGTGTACTTAATACAATTCAATTTCATCATTGTGAAATAATCAAATGAATCTTTTAAAGTAACAGTAAAATCAATTGCATTGTATTGCTATGAATAATTAATCATATGCATATCGAAATTTCTTTAAACTTGTAGAATATTTTCTTCTAAATGAAGTAAATCCTGATGTTTAGGTGCCATTCTATATACGAGTCCAGTTCTAAATTGTATTATTTGTATTACGATATACAATATCGATTATCAATAGACAATTATTTCTTATTTAGAAGAAAATTAAACACAAGTTTTATCATTCATTTAAGCAATATAACTGAACAAATATTGTACTTAATAATATTATTATATGTTTTGTTTAATTTATTTTATACCGACAAATTGCGATTCTAATGTTTAGGTATAATATCATTATATTCATTCCGTTAATTTGACGCATTTGGTGTAATTCAAATACAAAACCCATGTTTTTTGGTGCTGTTTCGATAATATATTTTTTATAAGGAATGTAGATTTATATATAGTCAACAGGTATCTATATTTTAGACAAGAAAATCGTAGATACAAAATGAATTTGTTTATAATATATGAAGTAGACGAATACGTTTTATACATTTTTAAACATATTTTAAATAAAGAAAAATGTTTGAATAAAGTTTAACTTATAAAGTGATCTGTCTTCTTTCTAAACATTATCAATTACATTAATAGCAGTGTCTTAAATATTGTTTAATCCTTATTGTCATTTATTCATTTACAATTAGTTATTTTCCTTTTACAAAGGTTTTTCCATTAAATGTATATAAAATTTGGGTCTATCAATTTCACTCAGAGGTTTAAAATCGCCGAATATTGTGTGTTTTGAGTCCTTTCCAAACTCCTCTTTTAATAATTTAGAGAAACTATCCAGCTTTTGTGGATAGTATGACAACCGAAATGTTCCATCAGTATCACTAAATTCTTTATCATCCAAGCTTAGAGCATAATCTAAAATAACCATTGTAGCTTTTCCTTCCGTAAGCATCACTGATGTTGTAATTGACTTTACCCTATTACTCTGCAATTGTAATATTAACCATTTAATTCCATTTATATAAACGACTCATATCCAATTATATAATAATATAAAAATATATAATAATAATAATAAATGTACTAATTCTTTATTCAAACTTATTTGGACTGTTCGACATTTTAGCATTGACTTAAGTGTTCGAAAAAGTTTGAATAAGCAAGTCTAATAATAATAATCAAAAGAAATATAATAATAAATTTACATTGTAATAAATGCCTTGTGTGGAAGTTGAACCAGTGGTTAATATTTCGTCATAATTTCTATGATCAATTAAAAGACATCCTCCAGGTTTTAAGCATTTACGGAAATTGGCTATAGCTTGCCTAAAATTGCATTAAAATTGATTAACATTTATTCATACAATTTTCAATTTCTAGTTTCCATTTCAATTACCTTTGTTCCCTTTGATCCCCAAACGTATCTAATAAATGTGCAAAGCTATTTCCTAAACATATCACAGCATCAAAGCCATCACCAATGATGTTTTTAATATCTTCAGTTAGGGTTAACCAATTGGCTTCTTCAATAACTGCAATAATAACGAATGTTAATTTCTAATGTAAAATGAATAATAATGAACGAACATTTTGTAGAGAAGATTGTTAAAAGTACCATTTTCAATATCATAAAATATTGCATAATGCAATACATAAAATATATCTTCATTATCAATTACAGTAACTGAATTATATTAAGATACTGACAAGATAATTGTCTGCAATAATACATTAAGATAATAATAAATAATGAAAACACGAGGGACCAGATAAAATATGAAAATATCAATATGTTGAGTGCTTGGACAAACAAAATTTGCTTTTACATGAGAATGATATAAAGCAGTGTTGATTTCAATGTCAGGGAGATGTGATAAACGACATTATTTTTGCTTTTCGTATATCACATTGCGTTATACCAACTCACAAATATAATTACGAAATGATTTGCTTTTTAAGCAAATAGATCTTTTAACATAACATTTCATCTTTTTGTGCAAATCATTTTTTCAAATTAAATTAATATTAAAACAAACAATTGTTTAATCTTTTTAAACTTGTACTCATCAGATAAGAGCATATTCATATTATTTCAATTAACATAATAATTATTTAAATTAATATTTACTCCACTTATCAAAAGCCGGTTCTTTTCTTCTCAACCATCTCGATTTTAATGCATGCTTCAACATCTTGTCTGACGCATCCACGCTGACAACTTCGAAATCCTCTTCAAGAAGCATAATCGAATCCACGCCTGTTCCACACGCGACATCCAAAATGCGTTTGCATCCTCGTTGCCGTAAAAGGCCTACGAGAAAATCTTTGTAATGCTGTTTTCGTTGTTTCTTATCACCAATGAAAACTTCCCAAACTTTTGCAGCTTTTCCATCCGCGTACTGATCTCTCACACCCTCGGCCGCTGCTCCTAAAGAACGCGTGTGTACCACAGAATCCATGCTGTTTCCTTCTTTAAAAAATGTACATTATAGTATCAATTTATATAAAATATTAAACAAAATAAATTAATAAATTAAAAATAAATTAAATTATTTTTTTTTAGTTATTAGTTTTATTTTGTTTTATATTAATTTAAATCCAGTAAAAAAATCCGTATAATTTTAAAAGTATATAATAAAAAAAAGTTGAATTTTTTTTTCAAAAGTGATAAATGAAGATTAATGTAAATGATTGAGCAAATTATTAATTAATAATAATTAATAACAATAAATAAATATCTGCAGATTTCTGTCTATTCATTGAAAAGAAAATAAAATTAAAAATATATCACAAACGCAAACAGACAAAAAAATGAACTTTTAGTGAAATAAAAGAACACACTTTTTTTTAATACTAAGACTGATGCTTTGACATATAGTTTGATACTGATATCATTAACCTAATAATCTTACTTTTATACATCTTTAGAATTATCTATAACGCTCTACATATAGCGGAGACGTGGCTAACAGTGATTATATATACGTGTCAACAAATGATCGTTTCCCCTCAACTTAACTCTTAGTCTCGTTAATAATTATCGATTAATTAAATATTTGTGATTTTTTATTTTCTCTCAAAACTGCAAATAATAAATAAGATTACATTTATTAGCAATTAACAATATGCGTTTAATTACAACTTAATACCTCCACATTTTTTGTATTATAGACTTAAACTTAATCATGATGTCGTTTAATTGCTATTATCAGTCTTCTGCGATGACTTGTTTAATACTAATTTTAATGTTTTTATTGAATATAAATGACGAAAGAAAAAAAGTCTTACCTCGTTTATTAAAATAAACAAGTTGATAAATGAATGTTTAATTAATTTATTTTTTTTGTTTGAAATAATTTCTTTTTTGTTTAAAAAATAAAACAATTTCAATTGTGAAAGTTCAGAATTTAGAATTCCGAGGATACCAAGCACTTTGACAGCACAGACTTGACTGATTGAAAGCGATACTAAAGTCATCGGTCATTCAAACTATTTGGCTTTAAGTCTATACGACGTTGCCAACGCTGCATTGTTTTTGTATACGCAAACTGATGATTCTAATCAATCTATAAAAATAAAATTGCTTTTACGAAGATAGTTGTGAATATATCTATTTACGAAACCAACCTACAATGATTCAGTAAGAATTATATCATGATGCAATCCTCCATGGATTACAATTATTTCTGTCATTATCTGCTTATTAAATACAACTTTTGTGAACTGATTTAGCAATAATGTTTATTTTAAATTCACATTTTAAAGTAATTAAATTTACAAACAAATATATTATAATATATATTTTTTATAATTATTGTCATCTAAATGTTCATAATCACTAGGCACGTGCGAGCCTAAAGTCGGACTTTTGTCTAATGTAAATTTTAAATGTTATATTTTGAAACAAAATATCATTGCACTTGAATCATATAGAATGTTTGAGGGTATTGATACACCTTTTGTTGAAATTTGTAAGATTTCTAGGGGTTATTTGAATTAATTTAAAAAAGTGCGATAAAAACCCAACTTAGGCTCGTCTCCGGTCAAAAAAATAATTTAATTCCTTCACCTCCAACAAATACATTTTAAAAATACTCTAATAATCACCTATAAAATTAGTGCTAAATTACTGAATTGAAATTAACTTGAATAATTGAAATAATAAAGAAAATAAAATATTTTACTTCTTCAAACATATTTCTTTTATTTTGCATCATTTTTTAATTTTGTTTATTTTTTTAATTTATACTATAATGTTTTTATTGTTTTGAAGAATTTATTTCAAATTTTCCATTAATCCATTTTCATACTGAAATTTCATGCAATTTTACATCAGACATTTCAAGCTAAAAAGTAATGACATTTCAAAAGTAAACATTTTGTTTACTTATAATACATATCAATCATTCAATACATAAACCAAAAATTGTATTACAGTGACAAGTGTTACTATTTTTATCAGAAAGTGTCATAAGGAAGCAAACTTTATTACAAGAAACATCTATACAATTTATTTTAGGAATATCTTTGAGACACGTGGACTCTATGCAGTTTGCCGATTTATTAGCGCTACAGTGCAACACACAAATTGGAACACTTATATTTCTCCATTATATTCGTGCATTATTGATCAACAAATTGCATAATCTGCTAATTGGGTTAATTGTTTCTGATACGAGTCTAATATTATGAGATTCTGTTTCGAATGAATGAGATGATTTGTACAAAATCTCATATAGATCACTAACGTTTAGAATTCCTCTTTGGAAAATTAAAACTAATTCTAATTATGGTTTACGAAACGTTATAAAAAGTTCTTGTAACGTTTACAAAAACTCTTGAAAACTGCAAAATGTCGCCCAGACAGGATTGAAAAATGGCTTTGAAGAAATTATAACAAATGTTGCTAAGACGGTTTTTCAACGTTTAGAGAACGTTGACATTTTCTATTTTGAGTATTGAAAAAGCATTCTTAAAAGAATTAATTATAATGTATTCTAAACTGCAAAATTTCGTCTTACGTGGCATTGAAAAATATCTTTCAGGAAATTGCAACAAATGTTACTAAAACGTTTTCTCAATATTTAGATAACGTTATAATTTTTCATGACTCTGAAGATATTACGAGCTGTTTTCTCCGATAACGTCATACAGCAGCATTTTTCATGGGCAGGGCAAACAAAGCAGAAGAAATGTTTCAGAAACTTGGAAATTTTCAAATGTATTATAATTAAGTAATCAAAACATTAGCAACGTTAACTTCAAATGTAAAAATATTTTCAAGGGAATATTTAATTATTTCTTGCAGGCGAAGTTCTCAAAGCATTTCCAAAGTCATCGTCTGAGGATATTTCAAAAATCATTTGAACGTGGGTTAAGAATGCGAAGCAAAGGATAATCGACTAACCCATATAGATCACTAATGTTTAGAATTCCTCTTTGGAAAATTAAAACTAATTCTGATTATGGTTTACAAAAAAATATAAAAAGTTCTTGTAACGTTTACAAAAACTCTTGAAAACTGCAAAATGTCGCCCAGACAGGATTGAAAAATGGCTTTGAAGAAATTATAACAAATGTTGCTAAGACGGTTTTTCAACGTTTAGAG
>JABFPJ010004008.1:0-14763 GCA_022817425.1 Gryon sp. ZL-2020
GTTTCAATAGCACTTATTCCATAAATTATTTGTATTAAAAATATTGTCTTAAAATTTACTGATGATATAAATTATTAATATAAATTTATCTAATAACATAAATTATATGGAGATTTGAGTCCCTCCCGAAAACCATAGTCATTTCCAGTACTGGATGAATATTGGCGAAGGACTAATGCACCACAAATGCCAGTTGACATGTCATATAAAAACAGTACTGGCTCGTACGTGAATCTAATACGTTGTCGATACTGGATCCCTAATAAATTTCAACACATTTTTACTTCATTTTTCAATACTGGCACAATGTTGGCGATTAATGTACTACAAATGCAAATTAACAAGTAACGTACAAACAGTATCTGCTAATACGTGCATCGATTACGTTGTCGATACTGGTCCAGCACTATGTATCAACACAACTTTGTTTGATTTTTCACTACTGGCTCAGTGTTGGCATGATACGAATGAACAAAACATACCAGTAAAATAAATAATATACAAAACACTGCTGACTCATGCGTCAAAGTCATACATCGTGGATATAGATTCAGTATTTGGTTTCCAAATGGAAAATTAAAGTATAAGTTTGTATTGTTTTAATTGTATAATTAAAAAATCACTGACTTTACTGAATTCAAGTGATTTCAGTGAATCAAGTGAATTCATTAAATAGTAATACTGAGTGCATTAAAAGAAATTATTAATTTTGGCTAATATGTACTAAAAGTCGTATAAATGTAAATTTATGATGTATCTATTGAATTAACTATATGATGATCTAGTAATATGTGTATATTGCTTATAAAGTGGTATCTATTGTATTTTAGTATAATGCCACCATTGAAACGTACTGAAAAATTATATAATATTTTTTATTTTTCGCAGAATACTGGATGAGTCTCAGCGATGATTTCTATTCTAATCAACACTGCTTATTTGTTGCTTATATAGAAGTGTCCGTTCAGTAAAGTGATCGATCAAACATCCAGCCCAATCGGAATCCACGAAGCCTTGAATGGGCTTAGATGTCTTGTCGTATAGTAGAGCGAGATCCTGCGTCTCTTTGAGGTATCGAAGTACTCGTTTCGCAGAGGTCCAGTGTACTTTTCCATGGTTATCGTTTAACTGGCTTAAGAGACTCACAGAATGAGAGATGTCTGGGCGAGAGCCCATTGCCAGATACATAAGGTCCCCTTTGAGTTCGCGATATGGGTATTGATTAACGATGTCATCAGGATCCAGTTAATTGGTTAATTAAGTCCCAATAGCGAGTGGTGTTCTAACCGGTTTGCAGATGATCTTGTTAAATCCTTGCAGAAGCTTATTGATATATTCTTTCTGAGATAATTGAATCTTGAGATCTCGACGCCCATGTTAGATTCAGCTGATAATGCCGCAAGCGTCCTCAGCGAAGTCAATCTCGCGACTGGGGAAAAAGTATCATGATAATCGATGCCGGGTTCTTGTAAAAACCCCTGAGCAACTAGTCGGGCTTTTCTCTGTCTCAAAGAGCCATCTTTTTCCTATTTATTCCCACGATGCATCCTATTATTTTCCGGTCCAGTCTTTTCTCCAAATTCCATGTGTCGATTTCCAGAAGACTTACATTCTAAATATATAGCGTTCTCCCATTCATCTCGTTCGGGTCCATTCAGGGCTTCACTGAATGGGATTTCAGAAGTTAACATAGCTGTCTGGACGTCAATGCACGTAGCCTTGGAATCATCCGGATTGTGGCCTTAACAAGATAGTCTGCTGTGTTGGGTTTGTCATCATTGACCTTGGGATCGTCGTCATGAGCATCGCTTGTTGGTTTTGTTGCGTCTACGTGGTCAAAAAGCTTTCAGGGTCGCCCCCTTTTGCCAGTCTTTAACTTCTACGGACATCCTGGTCTTCATGTCAGTGGAGTTTCAGGAAGTTGTTTGGCAGTTTCCGCTTTATCTGGATCTTGATTTTGTCGCTTTCATTTGACTCTGGGCTATTAGTCGAATGATCATCATCGGTGTCTTCGATGTAGGTTTCTCTAATTACAGTCGGATGTTCAGATGAGTTTTCCAATGGGGAAGAGATTCCGTTTGTGGTTGATGAGATTATAAACTTTTCGAAGCGATGACCAGAATAGAAGGTTTCCAGGAATTTTACGTCCCGAGAAACGTAGACTTTTATCTCTTCTGGGATCCACACTCTGTATGCTTTAGATGTAGTTGAGTACCCAATGAAGGAGCCCTCTATCGCCTTTGGGTCGAACTTCCCACAGTTTGGAGTTTTGTCCAAGATAAATACCTTACAACCGAAAGTTCGGAAATGCTTTACATTTGGCTTCTGTCCTGTCCAGCTCTCAAATGACGATTGAGCCGTTCGTTCGGGAAAGATACCTGTTGCGAATGTAATTGGCCGTGGAAATGGCCTCGGCCCAAAACGTAGATGGCATTCTGGACTGTAAAAGCATACACCGAGCCGCCTCAACCAATGTACGGTTACAGCGTTCGGCAACAACATTTTGCTGTGGTGCATGTGGTAAAGATATACGACCTTCTCTCTCAATAATTTATTCATCCAGGCGTTGCAGAGATGGATTTTTGACTTTTCGAATAGTGAAGGTTTCAGCCATCTCGATGTACTCTTTGATCTTTTCAAGTACTTGAGATTTGGTGCGAATAAAGAATGCCTCGCACCAGCCGCTTTAGTCGTCAATCAATGTTAGGAAATACAAACGTCGGTATTGATTATGTCGAGAAGACCAGCTGCCCTTTGTTTCCGTACCTGAAAAGGAAAAGATGTCAATTTCCCCTTAATACAAATCTTACAGGGGGAATTGGGAGAGTAAGGGTTAATTTTAAATCCTGTTGCGGATTTAATATGACACATTAATTTTAAATACTTTTTTTTTACAAATCGGTCATGCCCAATTTCGATTGGTGATCGAGTACTAGAATCTGCCGAAAGTGCTCGTGGTTCATGTCCCCGAAGAAAGAACAGATCCCCTCTTCGATCGGCGACGATCTTGATTTTGCCGTTGAGGTCCTCGACGATAGCTTCATTTTTGTTGAAGATCACTTTGTGGTTCTTTTCCACTATTCTTGATACTGAGATCAGATTAATTCTGAGATTTGGAACGTATAACGTGTCTTCAAGATACGTTATACGTTCCATCAAACTACAAGAAACTGTCTTGTAGTTTCATGATTTTTTCGTCTTCGTCACTGTTCATCTTGATATCTCCTTTGGCTATCACTTGGGTATTCATTCCATTTGCTAATTTAACTCCGCTGGAAACAAGAGTGGCTTCATTGAAGAGTTAATCATCGTTGCAAGGGTGTGAGGTGCAACGGCTCTCTAAGCACCACTTGTCGATTTTCTCATTGGATTCGAAGGCGAGTTTGGCACGATCCTCATTGATGTCGATCAAGAAAAGCTCTTCAACCGAATTTGCGTTTTGTTTTTCAAATGTTTGTTTACCGACCTTTTTCTTAGAGTAACATTCGGAAGTTTTGTGGCCTTTCGTTTTACAGAAATTGCAAGTAAGATAACGTTTTTTGAAATTATTTTTATTCGATTTTTCGTTAGATTTTTTTTCAATGTTTGACTTTTTCTTGTGATTGTTTGGCGTTACCTGGATGTTTTACAAATAATGCTCCATGATTACCATCGTCTTCAGCGTCTTAAGATCTGGGTGTGAATCTTTTGATTCAATTGCTCGTTTAAACATATAGTAACTATTCGGTAAGCTTTGTAGCAGAAGCAGCGGTAACAGTATGTCGGTAATTTCCACGTCCATGGCGGCGAGTTTATCAACGATTTCCAGGAATTTGGCTACATGTTCTCGGATATTTCCGCCTTCTTGCATTTTAGTATGCATTAACTGTTTGAAAAGCGTAATCATACTAGGGGGCCCTTTGGCGCATACACGGTCTCGATTCAGTCCCATAAGTCTTTCGACGTTTCACATCCTCGAGTGTGTCTCAGCTCGGATGGACTAATTAAAAGTAATAATTCAGATCTTGCCTTAAGTTCTTTGGTCGTCCATGCTTTGTGCGCTGCTGTTTTCGCTACAGTCGACTCGGCTGGTAATGCAGGACACGGGATTTTTCCTGATACGTATTCCCACAAGTCTTTTGTAATGAGCAGACATTGGGCATGGATTTTCCATGTGTCGAAGTTGCTCTTTGTCATTATTTCTAAACGAGCCGAGTTCATTATGAAACAGAGTGATTTGATTTAGTAGACTTTTTTGTTATGATATTTTGCAAAGACGGTTTTTTTTTTTTTTTTTTGTTATAATTCATGTTATTTGTTACGCACGTTTTCACAAGTTGTGATTCGATGTCGTCGAAATATTCACAAAATGCCGGACGCGGTGAGAATTTTCCAGAATGTCGCTTGCAAATGCGTACGATACACTGAATAATGTCAAGAACAATCATCTTTTATTTTGTTTATTTTATGGCACTTCTGTTTCATGTCCGCATACGATGATTTAAATTTGAAGGTTGTATTCGCGATCACTTTGTTCTGATTTTCGGTGTTCGAGATGATTACGTCGTTTGCACTTCGCGACTTGCGTCTGTATCACGGATGTTCGCGGCTTTGCTTTGCAAAATTCGATATTTGCTGTGGCCTGGGCCCATATCTTATTAACGTGTAGGTTGATAGGCAGTGAGAAATCACCGAGACAATTTTGAATTTTATAACAAAGTATATTAAAAATGAAATTTACAATACAACAAAAGCGTGTCCGGTCTAAAAATGAACTGAAACAATGAACACAGTAGCAATAACATTCAGAGGGCGCGCGCGTATAATTGAAAAGTTTTCGAACTAAAGAGGCGGGAGAATTGAAATATAAAATTTGAAAACCAACACTAATCTAGAACTGTTAATCGATACGAAATATTTTTAATACGGGCTGGATACTTGTACAGTTCCAAAGTGCAACAGTTGTTGGATTAAAAACCATGTAAGAACAGACTAGCTCGTGTATCAAAACGGCATTTTGACGACATTGATCAAGTACTCTAAATTGATACGGTTTTGCATACATTTTTAATATTGGCTGCATACTGGCACAGTATAAAAGTACAACAGTTGCAGGTTTAAAAATCGTGTAAAGACTGGTTTTTGTATCAGAACGACATTTTGACGACACGGATCTCCTGCTCCTAATGTTTACGAATTTGCATATATTATTTTTTCAATTATGTGTTAAATATATTGGAAGTACTAAAGCAGTTAAAAAAACTATTACGTCATTATCAAAATTATTTAATTTTAACTGTAGGCCCAGTAATTTTAACTGGCTCAGTACTAGCTCTGACCTAGAGTAAACCTTCGGCATGTATTCATATTTTAGATAGAATATTGTCGAAGGCGCCGTAGACCAGTGGTAAAGAGACTAGTAACGTGAAAGACCAGAGTTCAATTCTCAACATCAGAAAATTAAAATTTAAATCCAATTTTAACAAATAAGAAATTAATAGTAACATCATTCTGTTACAGAAAAAAACAAATAAGGACTCAAAATAGAATATATTTAATTTTTTATTTATAAAAATGAATTGCAAAAAATTGCACTGACAGCAAGTACTGGGCCGGTATAGACACAGTATAAATTGCCAACCGATATTTGTAAAGTGCCACAATATATTGGTGTTTCATCCCACTGCTGGCTCGTACTTCATTTACAACGGTCACCGATCGGTGACTAGTACAGAGCCAGTGTGCTCAGCCAGTCGACAATTTTATTTGGCCTGTTTGTGTTCTGATTGACCAAGAAATTTGACGTAAACTCGTACTATTCCAGTGTTCAAACAATAGTAAATAAACACTGAAACTGAACCAAAGACTACTGATTATATTGGAGTTCCGGATAGTACCAGTGCCAAGGCAGTGATAAAGTAGTGTTTAGCCTGCACAGATATACCTCTAGGCCGTCGGTCAATCGCTGTTATCACTCCTGCATAGGGCCAGCATTGTTATCCGTACAATGTGCTCATACCGGCAACTGTGGCGTCAGTACTTCGTCAGTGTTGTGCCATATATAAATTTCCAGCTAGGTAGATTAAAAAAAGGGTTATGATAAGTATGTTTGTTATGATACTGTTAAAATAACGAATAAAAAGGTAGCTCAATTATTTTACATAAAAAAAACTTAAGTGCAATACTGTGTAGCATTTTCTCAAATAAAAAATAGCACAATAAATCATCCTTTCATTAACTAAATTTGCAATACTGTTTATAGCAATTAATTCAAGATTAAATGTATATCCTTAGTTAACAAGAAAATTATTAGCATATTTAGCAAGATATTTGTCTTAGTTTTCGGTTTCCCATTAAAACAGAATTTAATGCACGCTTGTTAATGTTTTGGAATGATTCTGAATAAAAACGAATATTACTCCTGTAACAAAATTTTTCAAGTTGGTTCGCATTTTTGTTAAGATATGTAAAATTATACACTGTTAAACTTTGCACATGATGATATTTTCAAGATTATGTGTGCATTATTACTTTTTCAAGTATAGTACGTAAATTTATTTTTTTTACGATAAATAAATATAATTAAAATTACCAAAAAAAACATGGAATAACATTAATAAGAATCACTACAAAAAAAGTGTTTAATTTTGAGACATTGAAGATTGATATGTGAAGAGTGTCATAAAATTGAATTAATGAGACATTTTCGGGGTCTCAATTCCGAAAAATATCTCAAAATAAGACACTTGTTTTTATACACACAGAACATTATTCTTTTAAAAATTACTATACTAGGTAGTAAAGAAGGGATAAAATTTGTTTTATATAATGTTTACAATATTAAAGAGAACAAAGTATCAAAATTATTTGAATTTTTACAATACTGTATTAGATATATTAAAATACCGTATTGTAAAAATTCAAATAATTCTGATATTTTGTTCTCTTTAATACTGTGAACATTACATAAGAATAATATTATCCCTTCTTTACTATCTAGTATAGCAATTTTTGACAGAATAATTTTCTGTGTGTAGTGAATCGATCAGGAAGTTCGACATAATTAAGTCTGAATCTGCGTGAATTCTACAATTCTTCAGTACTGAATAAGTACTGGAATGATAACGCCAGTTGGACTATGGCCCAGCCTTAACTCAATACAAATTTGGTACTGATGAACAACTGGATGAATACTGGCACAATGTTGGCAAACTAAAGTATTATTAGATGATTAGGTACCGATATAGTACAGTAATACAATTGTGCCAGCATAAGTACTGATTTATTACTAGATTAATATTGGTATTATACGAAAATACAATAAAATCGGTAGTAATTTTTTTAATTATAAAAAAAATTTATAACATTTTATTATATATTTTTTAATATTCTAATTATTATTTCCTTGTGATTACTTAATTTCTAGTTATTTTATGGTATAATTCAGTATTTTAAAAATACTCTGGTAGTAGGAATTGATCGCCGGTCCCTCAACTTACTGATCTCGTACTTTATCCACTGGACTATGACGCCTTCGAAGATAAACGGTTTAAGTTCCTTCTTAAATTGTTTCCTGGCTTTGGATTTGAACTGGAAGTACTGAACCAGCACTTCTATGTTATATGTTCAGTACTGGCATAGCACCAGCATAGCACTGATATACAACGGACACTTTTATATAAAAAAAATAAGCAGTGTTGATTCATGAGTCAATATAATTCATTGATGATACTGAGAAAAAAATTTATATACAAATTTTCAATACTTTTTCAATACTGGCATTATACTAATATACAATAGATATCACTCTATAAGCAATATACAAATATTACTAGATCATTCATCATATAGTTAATTCAATAGATAAATCATACATTTTGATTTGTACGACTTTTAGTTCAAATAAACCAAAATGATTATTGAACTTTTCTTTTCAATAAACTCATTATTTCTATTTAATAAATTCACTTGATTCACTGAAATCACTTGAATTCAGTAAAATCAGTGACTTCAGTGAAAATCACTGAAGTCACAGAATTGTCACTGATTTTTTAATTCTACTATTAACTTAAACTTCAATTTTCCATTTGAAAACAGAATACTGAATATATATCCACGATGTATGACTTTGACGCATAAGTCAGTACTGTTTTGTATATTATTTATTCTACTGGTATATTTTGGTACCTGACATGAGAGTATCTATCCCCGATTATCAAATTGTTAGACATGATAGGATTGGTAGATGTGGAGGAGGGGTGTGCCTCTACATTCATAGTTCTATCAGGAATCCTTCAGGAAGAATATCTGATTGTGAAACTGATACTACTCAATACCTGTATCTTTATCTCAGTAGTATATTGACCACCACTTGGAAGTTGTCCTCACTCGTCCATAGATGCTTTTCATAGGGTTGCACATAATTTTTATAACGTCGTCATCTTAGGTGATTTTAATGCGAATATGTTGAGCATGAGTAGTGATTCTCGCTTTATAGCTTACTTTATCAACTCACATGCATTGGTCATGTTGAATATATCAGTGACTCATTACACGCTCCATTCGCATACCCTGCTGGACTTATGCTTTGTTGATGATGAAATCAAAGCTCTTGAGTTCTACCAGTCTGGTTTTCCGTTTCTTTCTGGTCATAATATCTTGTTTCTGAAATATAAAATGAAAACACCTTCTCGTCTTGCGCGACAATTCCGTTACAGAAACTTCAAAGACATTGATATTTCATTGCTCAGGAGCAGTTACGAGGATTGATTCCTCCGTTGACACAGTTGGTGACATTATCATGGAGACCTTTGATAAACTCATTTCGATTAAAACGATCTCATGTAGGAATCCTCCAGCACCTTGAAAGACTCCTTTTATTAAATCTAAAATAGATTACAGAAACAAGTTGTCTAACTATTTGCGACATTTTGGTTCTCTATTTTATCACTCTTGACTAATCAAAATAACCACGTTAATGCTCTTGTTTTTAAAGCAAAGTTGCAATTCTTCGTCAATAAATTAAACCATCTTATATGTAATTCCGATGTATTTTCTCCGAATGAATTAAACCGCTTTTTCGTCCAGTCTGTTATAGATATCAAAAATTCATTTACACCCCTTTCACTCCCCCACTTTTTTCGTTTAATGGCTTACCCTCTTTTTCGTTTATTCCAATTTCTTCTGATTCCCTTTCTCTTTTAATAAATCGCCCTACCACGAAATCATCAAGTGTAGACCTAATTCCGACTCTTTTTTATCAAAAATTGTTCCCCAGTATTCTTTCTGACCTCCTCCGTCTTATAAATTCCTCTCTTACTCAGTCCGTATTTCTGTGTATATGGAAATCCGCATTGATAAAGCCTATCCCGAAAGTCTCCAACCCGTCATCACCTAATCACTATAGACCCATCTCGTTGTTGTGTTCATTATCAAAAATCCTGGAATCCGTTGCTTATGATCAATTGTCTTAGTATCTGACTACCAATGATATCCTCGTCCACTTTCAATCGGGCTTTCGTAGGAACCAATCATCTAAGTCCGTTCTGCTCAAGCTATTGGACGACGTCAGAGGCGCAATGGATAACGGAAAAGTCACAGTGCTCGTTCTTCTTGACTTCACCAAAGCATTTGACCTTGTGGATCATGATCTTTGCTTGTTAAACTGGCTAATTTGGGTTTTTCATCCTCTGTGGTTCAGTGATTTCGCTCATATCTCAGTAATTGGAAACAAGCAGTAATTGGTATGAATGATCTTAGGCCTGATTGGATTGATACATCAGTTGGCGTGCCACAAGGTTCAGTCCTCGGGCCCCTGCTCTACTGTTTACATCAATAACATCTCATCTCTTATTAAGTACTTTCATCATCTTTTATATGCAGATGATCTTCAAATATACTTACATGACCCACCTCGTAAAATCCCAGAACTTCTTAGCAGACTGACTTTAGATATTCATAATATCCACCGATATGCAAGTGATCATCATCTCATGATTAATGCACTGAAAACTAAAATTTTTTTGTTAGGTTCCTCCACCTTCGTCAGACACTTAGATCTCAACACTCTACCAACTATTTCACTGAATGGCACCACAATCCCATATGTTACCTCTGCCAAAAACTTGGATGTTGTAATCGACTCATTGCTGTTGTGGAATTAACAGGTGACCTCCGTCACACGCAAAGTGTGGATAGCACTTAGACGACTGAGACAAGGTAAATCTTTGCTTTCCTGCGACTTACGGAAGCAACTAGTCATGAGTATGATTACTCCACTTTTCGACTATTGTTGTTTGGTACTTACCAATTTATCTTGTGAACTTGAACATAAGTTGCAGAAAACATTTAATGCGTGCGTTATTTTAATTTTCTCCGTTAACAAATACTCGCATGTTACTCCGCTGTTTGATCGTCTTAACTGGCTTCGTATTGTGAATCGTCGTTACTACTTTTTAGGAATCATGGTGTTCTTCCTACTTTACCATCAAACTTCTAAGTAGCTTGCAGTTAATCTAGTTGAAATATCAGCAAATGTACAACGTAACCTGCGCTTTTCCTTCAGGCAACTACATGTACCATTTTATTCGACCTCTGCCATGGAAAAATCATTCATTGTCATAGCTGTAAAATTTCGGAATTCCCTTCCAGACTCAATCAAAGCCGCCAATAATATTGCTTCCTTTAAATTTCAGCTATTTGCCTACTTGATTGATCTGCAAAAACATCACATCATGTCTTATCTGTGTAATTTATTCTGTCCCGCCTATTGTCTTGTCTCTTCCTTGCTTCTGCAAATTTGAATTGTCTATTATTAATTTATTTTAATTTTACCTTAATTTCTTTAACATGACCTACGTTTTCAATCAATTTAGATCTGTAGGACTAATTTTATTTTTGTAACTATTTTCTTTTTTTTCCTCTCTTCCTTGTAATTTTATTCAATTTATAATTTTGTATGTCTTCAGCGAAGCAGGTTTTAACCTGAGGCGCAACAAATTAGTAATAATAATAATATATCTTTTTCATTTGTATCATGCCAACACTTTGCCGGTACTGACAAATCAAACAAAGTTGTGATAATACATAGTGCTGGACCAATATCGACAAAGTAATGGATTCACATACTAGCCATTACTGTTTGTACATTACTTGTCAATTGGCATTTGTAGTACATTAATCCTTCGCCAACATTGCGCCGGTATTGGAAAATGATGCAAAAATGTGTCGAAATTTAGTACTGAACCAGTATTAATAACGTATTCAATTCACGTACGAACTAGTATTGTTTGTTCGTTACTTTTTAACTGACATGTATTTTTCATTAGTATCTTGCCAACACTGAGGCAGTACTGACAAATCAGACAAATTTGTGTTGATACATATTATTCAGCCAGCATCGACAATGACTGGAATCAAACGCATGGCGGTAAGCTACGCCCGAAAGGGCTGCCTTTAAAGGGTAAATGAAGGCTCTGTTAGCAGCCCGAAAATTATTATCAGGTATATAACCAGGGATACATTTTCGGGGCCTTTCCAGGCTATTCCTTATAAAGCCTCTATGGGTAGGTATTATAGAACCTAAGGTTTGGCAACAATGGCCCACTACTTATTGCCATGATTTTAAAATTAATAAAAAAGAAAATAATTATATTATATTTTTTATGTATATTCATTTTTCATGAACTTTTTCATGAACATCTTAATAATTCAAACTTTATTTAAGCAAAATTGGAAAACAATCTTTAAATTTTGAAAAAATGAAAAACATACTAGTATAACTAATCACTAAACTTTTCTCAATATAAGGTATTGATATCTATAAATATGGTCAAGTACATTCGCTAATTTCATTTGAAAAATCTGCAACTTGGGGAGTGAATCTACAATAAAATCTACATTATTAACTAACATGGCTAAGTACATTAGCTAGCTTTAGACCTTAAAATAATAGACAGCTAAGCTCCAAAATTAGGAAACTATAACCAAACAAAAATAAGTAACAAAAAAATATAATCATGCAAAAATAAGGTTTTATTAGTTTCGTTAGTTTTGTTAATCTTGTTAATCTTGCTAGTTATACAGTTGTACATACTTCTTAGTTTCATTAGTTCCGATAGTTTCGTTAGTTTCGATGCAAAATAAGAAACTATGCGCGAACCATAATTGTTTATATGTTACATTATATATGTTGTAGAGGTTAATACTTAATTCAAGTAAATATGATTCGCGCCAAGTTTTTTGAATCAATGAAAAAACAAGTTATTTCTTAGCAAATTAATCTGAATGAACCAAATTTTTTTATTTCAACACAAAAAAAAGTTTATTCAATTTTTGTAGAAAAATCAAGGTGATACATAAAAAAAAAGATTTATTTTTCATTGATTTTTGAAATGTCACGTGTAACAAAAATTGCGTTTCACATATCGAAAGAGGAGGAATTCACCATTAATTAAAAAAAAAGTTAATTTTCTTCGATTCTTAAGAAAATTACCGTCTTTTGTAAATTAGCAATTTTTGGGATGAAAATAAGCTAATATTATAAAACCTAATAAAAATAAGTAACAACAAAAATATAAACATGAAAAAATAAAGCTTTGTTAGTTTCATTAGTTTTGTTGATCTTGTTATTCTTGCTAGTTATACAGTTATACATACTTCATAGTTTCATTAGTTCCGATAGTTTCGTTAGTTTCGATGCAAAATAAAAAACTTGGCGCGAACTATATTTACTTGAATTAAGTATTAACCTCTACAATATATATAGTGTAACATATAAACAATTATGGTTCTCGCAGAGTTTCTTATTTTGCATCGAAACTAATTATATGAATGTGAAATATATATATACATATGATATGTGAAACGCAATTTTTGTTAACAAATAAGCATACATAAACACACATAAACTCGTACAAAAAGTCATAAACGCAATTTAACATAACAACACAGTAGTCCTAGGTAAAAATGTCAAAAATTGATCAAAAAATATGTTTTTTCAATCAATTGTAATTTCGTTAAATTTTATCCAAAATTAACTTTTTTTTTATTTTTCTGAATGAATATAATTTTTTGATTTGAAGCGAAATCAATAGCTTCATTTGGCGAACAATGCAATTGAAGTTGACGCATTTGTTACATTTTTTTTGGTTATGCTTACAAGACTAAAACGTGAAAAAATGTCACGTGTAACAAAAATTGCATTTTATATATCAAAAGAGGAATAATTCACCTTTAATTAAAAAAAAAGTTAATTTTCGTTGATTTTTAAGAAAGTTACAGTCTTTTGAAAATTAGCAATTTTTGGGCTGAAAAAAGTGATGCATTTTATTTTCGACCAGTGTATATATATTTTTTACAAACCGATGTGTTCATTTATTCGCTGATACATTTTACAACAAAAATAAAAAATTACCGCCAGAAGCTAAATAATGTCTGAATAATCAAAAATGAAAAAAGTATGCAAATACGAAAATAAAAAATTACCTTACAAAGGTAAAAAACAAACGAGCCAAGGCATATGCTTATCATGTTTCTATAATTTTCGAAAATAAGTATTTGAAAAAATACTGATTTAAAAGTATATTTTCGTTCCTCCCACAAAACACTAGATAATATAAATTCTATATAAAAACAAAAAAAAAAAGATGTGAAATCCTTAAATGAGCCAAGATCAAAGTACAAAATTTCATGTGTACATACATATAAAGCTTTCGTTTTAATATATAAATAAAATGAGAATTAAATAAATAAAATATAGTTTACAAAAATAATTTGTATACTAATTTTTTCATGGATATAATAAAAAATCAAACTGGATATCATACGGAATCCTTCACCAACCGCCTTTTTGAAATATTTCACCATTACACTAATTTTCGGTTTAAAACTTTATTTTAGATTATTAAATTTCACTTCTTTCAAAATGCTTTACTCTACATTTTCATAACATTTTTACTCTATTTTGATATAAAATATATAAAAATATATTATAACACTAGCTAAATCGCTGGCTCCGCTCGGCAAAAAATCTATGACCCCTTCTCTATGACAGCCTATGGCTCCCAATTAAATTTCTAGCGTCATCGTACGTATCTCTATAAACTCTGTATGGGCTCTTTATGGACGTCCTACAAACTCCCTATAAACTTTCTGTAAACTCCCTATAAACTCCATATAAACTCCCTATAAGCTCCCTATAAACTCCCTATAAGCTCCCTATAAACTCCCTTAAATCTCCCCATAAACTCCGTATGAATCGCTATGACACTACTTATAACCCTTATGTCATCCCCTATGTCATCTCCTATTCTAGTCTACAATTCCTGTCTTCGTGAGGGTACTTTTCCTGTCACGTGGAAGCAGCAACGACTTGTTCTTTTGTCAAAAGGCAACAAACCGCCGAACGATCCATCCTCATATCGGCTCATCTGCTTGCTAGACGCTGCCGGAAAAGTATTGTAAAAGATCATCTGCTACAGACTGCAGGAAGTCAGTGAAGGAGTAAATGGCCTCTCAGACACCCAGTTTGGCTTCAGAAAGATCGACAGTAAATGCTATAAACAATGTTGTACGCATTGCAAGAGAAGTAATATCAGGAAGGCACTGGAGACGCGGCTCAAAAAAGTACTGTGCCATAGTTACTCTTGATGCTAAAAATGCGTTTAACTCTGCCAGATGGAATAGCATCATGGCAGCGTTACAACATATGCAGGTTCCGGCATACATCATCCGAATCATCAGGAGTTACTTTAGCGCGAGAAGCTTAAGGTATATGACTGATAC
>JABFPJ010004009.1:0-14762 GCA_022817425.1 Gryon sp. ZL-2020
AAAAAAAAAAAAAAAAAAAAAAGAGCCGAGTTGAGCGGGAGAAACAACTGCTGGTTTTTAACAACGAAGCATCTCTCGAGTGGCTTGCAATCAAAGTGCCTTTTAGTACGTCTGTCGAGCTTCGCCGGCAAACATGTTAACATTCCGGTTGCCATTTGCAGTTCGCGCGAATTAAATGCGAAAAATGTTTGCGATTTGTGATTGTTACAAATTCAGGGAAGAGTCAAACATTTTTGTTTAATTAATAAAAAATGGGTAAGATTTTGTATAAAATAAAAAAGTAAATTAAATAACAATTGTGAAATCATATTTTTGATAGACATTTCTATGCAATGAAGAATGAATTGATGCATTTGTTAATGAAAATCAATGAATTGAACTGAGATATTCATGTAAAATGCCAAAAATTATTATTAGGGACTTCGATTTTTAGTGTGATATTATAAGTTATAATTTTTAATGAATTCGTATAAAGTGTACTTTGAAGTAAGTTTTAAAATGAATAATGTTAAATTGTGTAACAAATATTGTTTTAATTGTGTAATAAATCAGTAAAAATTTATAGTCAAATGCTAAGTCATTAAGTGTTGAATTAATATCAACGAATGAGTGATAACTTTAATTTGTTACTATAAAAGCATGAAAAATTACAAATTATAAATTATAAGGGCGGATAATGATTCTATTAAATGTAATAAATGTTTCAATTTTAAAGTAAATGAAAGATGATTTATTATGACGATGATTTTGAAGATTTATAAACTATAATTAATTACTAATGAAACTGAAAGAAATTTGAGATAAGATTATGCGTGTGTTTTATCTTCTGTTTTTGCGAAGTAAATCATATATTTTTTTGTCAATTATAAAAGTCATAAATTAGATGTTACAACATTGTATTGCAAATTGTAAATCATTCCGTTAATTCATTTGTATTATTAAATGTAATTAAATGTAATTTTGAAAGACTGTAATTTGAAACCGTGTAATCTTATTTTATTGGAACAACATGTTGTTTATAAGATTGATTAGTTGATTTGATTAATCAAGCAAAATTGAATTTAAAATGAAGAATCCAAAGTTTTGTGCTCTGTTAAGCGCGAATTTCAAGTCTTATAAGTTTCATGAGCAACGTTCGGAAACAAAAATTATTATTTCAATTGACAAATCATTAAGCTTGAAATGAATTCGTAGACCAAAATCTTCCTCAAACTTCCTGTTTAAAACTATGTATATGCGAATACTATATATGTAAAGTGTCCTTATTAGGTATTCAGACGTACAAAGTTGTCTGAGTTACCTGAAACGAAACATATATTGCGAATATATTCTTAATATAAAAATATATTATGAATGCATTATAAATATATTAAGAATAAATTATGAATATATTCAGAATATATTAACAATATATTCACAATATATTTCAATGTAATTGATTCTTAATATATTTTTAATATAAGAATATATTATGAATATATCGTAAATATATTAAAAATATATTTATACAAAAAATATATTCAAAGTATATTAACTATATATTCGATATATATTTGAATATATTTTTAATATTTTCTAATTATAAGAATATATTAAAAATATATTTGAATGAAAAATATATTTAGAATATATTAACAATATATTCGATATATATTTTAATATAATTGATTCTTAATATATTTTATTATATTTTTAATATAAGAATATATTATGAATATATCATTTATTATAAATGAAAATAAATTTTGAATATATTAAAACTATTTTGTATAAACAAAATATATTCAGAATATATTTACAATATATTCGCAATATATATCACTATAATTGATTTTTAATAAATTTTTAATATACAAATATATTAATATTTATAAAAAATATATCAAAAATAAATTATATTATTATATTAAAAATATATAATGTAAAATAAAAAATGTTAAAAATATATTTTTATAGCAAAAATATATTCAAAATATATTAACAATATATTCGCAATATATTTTTCGTTTTGCTGGGAGAGTTAAAGTTTAACTCTGCCAAATTTTGAAATTTGTGACGAATCGTAATGTGAATATAAAATTACAAGTTGTCAACAAAGTTGTTTTAATAAAAATTACCATACATGTTGTAATTTTGAATTATTTTTTTAATCAAATTTGTTCTTTTTTTTGAGTTAGAAAAAATTGACTTTTTTAACAAAAATGAAAATGACGTTGTTTAAGTAAATATCTTAAATCATTGCAATAAAATATGTAATTATGAAGTAGCGTATTATTTACTCGTACTTTCCATGATTCATATTATGGAACATTGATTACTGTACTTTGATGGTATAATTCGACACTTGGTGTATAATTACCATAAGAAATTCAAGCTCTTGAATGAACGCGTTTCTGTTTTTTGCTACTGTATAAACTTTATTTATATAAAAATAACAAAATATGTCTAATTAAATTGATTTATTATTTAATTATTTTCTTATTTTATATTTTATAATTGAAAAAGAATATTTTAAGATACACGATAAATATGATTTAATAGTAATAGCACATTGTAAGATAAGTAACACGTTTTGTTGATAAAGGGGTCAGCATCATTAAATTAACTTATGTAATGATTAGCTATATATCTTCATTGATGCAAAATGCAATGTCACACCAATCAAACATGTGCAGTTTCTAAATTGTGACATTCAAAAATATTTTATTGCATAATTTTCAAAATAATTGTTTAACGTGATATTTAAATTTTAAAAAACTAAAAAAAACATAAATTTTTTAAATTGAAGAAATTAAATGAAAAAAAATTTTTAATTAATTATATAACTTTCAAAATTTATTTTTTTTTGTATTTTCTAAAACGTGAAATTTAAATTTAAAAGAATGTTAAAAACATAAATTTTTGAAATAAAAAAAAAATTTAATTAAATTTAATTAATTGTATAATTTTCAAAATTTTATTTGTTGTCTTTTTTTAACGTGAAATTTAAATAAAAAAAACGTTAAAAACATAAATTTTTTTAATTAAAAAAATTGAATAAATTAAATTTTTTATTAAATTTAATTAATTGTATAATTTTCAAAATTTTATTTTTTTGTCTTTTTTTAACATGAAATTTAAATTCAAAGAAATGTTAAAAACATAAATCTTTTAAATTAAAGAAATTAAATTTAAAAAAGGAAAACTTTTTAATTAAAATTTAAAATTTCTAAAATTAAAAACAAACTACATTTTCAAAATTAAATTTTACAAAATAAAACTTAAAAACGTAACAAAATTATTCTATAAATTAATAACATTAAAACAAGTAAAAATAAAAAAATTAATTTCATAAAAAAAAAAGAACAATTGGATCTTCTCCAATGAAACGTAAATCATCATTTCATTATCTAAAACTCTCAATCATATCGTAACATTCCTTTACATCAAAATCGTGGAAACATAAATTTCTCTCATGCTAATCACATAATTTCTCTAATTAAAAAATCATTAACATCTTAGCCGTGACTAACAACGCATATTGTACGATTTCCATAAAACTCTGACTATATTTCCGTCACATTCTTTTTCTGATGTAAAAGCACTGTATTTTATATCGAGATACGACGATAAGCAAATATAGCAATTCTCATCGTGCAATGAAGTTTTATATGTTGCGATAAAAATGAGAAAAAAAATGTGCCTATTAGCAAGAAATATAATATCTGGAAAGAATATAATAACATTTTTTTATTACTAAAGAACTTGATATTTGAATATAATTGTCAAAGTTTTCACTTTGAATAATCTTTTTGAAAGTAATACGAATGAAATCTTCGATACCTTGTAATTTGATAAAAACCTTACAATTTAATTAGAAATCGCTCGTGATTCAACTTTCAAATCAAATGCATATGATTTTGTGATGCATAAATTAAATATAAAAATATGGTAATCGTACATTTGAGTCACTTCATTTTTATTTAAATTGTAGTCTCTTATGGTCAAAATGCGGAATTCAATTTGAGGATTTTTCAACTTGTTTGAACATATTTTTTACTAGTAAAAAATTAATTTTAAATTTGTAATAAAAATTATTTTTTAAATTAATTTTAATTCATCTTTTAAATAATAAAAAATATTAATTTGAATTAATTTTTTTACTAGTAAAAAATAAATAAACATTAATTTTTTATTCATTTTTTTAATCATGCTTATATTTGGTTGTTTTTTAATTTTTTTTAGAAATTTTAGAGACTTGGTAGTGTCTCTGGCCAAGTAGTAAAAAAATTGTTTTGTCATTTTATTTATTTATTTTTTACATTTTATTTTTATTTACATTTTTTGGATAATAAATCATGTAATAAATTACTTCATAATATGTTACAAATACTATATATTCTTATGAAAAATATATATTTTAAAAATTAAATAGTAATTATCTCAATTACATTCGAAACATAAAGCCAATTCACAACTATTAAGTGTTGTTCGATATGCGTAAAAAATCGATTTTTCCTATCGAATGGAATCGATAAGACAAAAATCGATTTGAAATTATATTGACAAATGAAGTATCGATATTTAAACAATCGGACCAACATATACATTAGTGTTGTTCGATACGCGTAAAAAATCGATTGTTCATATCGAATCGATTAGGAAAAAATCGAGTTTAAATAATATGGAGGCATAAAGTATTGATATTTAAACAATCGAATCGACGTATACTAAAATTTTTTCTTATCGAATCGATAAGATAAAAATCGATTTGAAATAATATCGGAAAATAACATATCGATTCGATTTGTGGCAAAAATATCGATATTTATACAAAATCGAACAGAAATTATCGATTTAAAAAATCGATTTTTCGTATCGAATCGAATGGATAAGAAAAGAATAAAGTTGGAATAATATCGAAAAATAAAATATATATTCGATTTGTGACAAAAAATCGATATTTATTAAAAATCGAAAGGAAAGTATCGATTTAAAAAATCGACAAAAAACGATCTTTTTTTTGTACTTGGCCAGAGACACTGCCGTGTCTCTTGATTTTTCGTATCGAATCGAATGGATAAAAGAATCGATTTTGAAATAAAAATGGAAAATAAAATATCGACTCGATTTGTTACAAAAATATTGATATTTATACAAAATCGAACAGAAATTATCGATTTAAAAAATCGATTTTTCGAATCGAATGGATAAGAAAAAAATCGAGTTGAAATAATATCGATAAATATAATATCGATTCGATTTATGACAAAAATATCGATATTTATACAAAATCGAACAGAAAGTATCAATTTAGTCGATATTCATTCAATTCTTCAGGAATTAAAATTAAATAAATACAGCTCAATAATATTTTATTTGCAGATAAAGGAGCGAACAGCAGCAAGTTAGCTTATGTAACAGCCGCAGCGGTAGGAGTTGGGACCGTCGCGGCGATTTTCGTGTGGCTTTGGTGGAGTCGAAAGTACAAAAAGTATCGGCCTCCAAAAAAATGGCGCAAAGTTGGCGAAGTGAGCGACTTAGTGATGTACCCAGTCAAGTCACTGGGACCCTTGCGCCTCAAAACCATGGAGTGCACCCAGCTGGGACCCAAATCCGGCTGGATCGGTGACAGGACATTAATGGTCATTGATCTGAATGGCCACTTTGTCACGGCTCGACAAATACCGAAGATGGTTCAGGTCCGTTTGTCCGCCATGATGTAAACATGACATTGGATTCGCCACTGATTGTGCAATGAAGCAAAAACAAAATAAACAACGAGTTTATAACTGTACATGTCGCGACTCGAGACTTTGAACTACGAACGGAACTGGGACAAAATACAAATTACTGTTAAATTGTTTGGTTGAGCAGATGTTCAGTCGAGTAACTGAAAAATAATGAAATACGATCTTCAATTTTGAATTATGTTTTTTATTGTAAAAACTTTGTTGTAACTTTATTTTTTTTTTTTTTGTAAAATTTGTTTTAGAATTTCAAATATAACGTAAAAAATATCTTTTGATTTGGCATAGCAAACTGTATAAAATATCATATGAAAAGTTTTATGAAAAATCATATAGAAAGTTATATAGAAAAGTATATGAAAATTATCAAAAATATTGAAAATTAAAATGTAAAAACGCTACTCAAAAATATATAAATTAATTACAATTTCAAAATTGCAAAAATTGGACATTTTTAAGCACTTTTTGGCAAACAAAAAATCTTAAATTAATACAATAATTACTTTTAACTTATATATACTTCTGGATTCATTTTACTTATGAGAAATGAAGCGCCATCTTGCGGCGAACTTATTAACAACTCTGCTGTTATTTGAATTATTTGGCGCCAAACTTATTCAAAGCTGAACCCTGTGAAAAGTTCTTTAGAGGGTTAGCAAACGTAGGCGCCACAAGGTGGCACTTCATTTCTCGTAAGCAAGTTGAATCCAGAAGTATATAAGTTAAATGTAATAATTGTATTAATTTAAGATTTTGTGTTTGCCGAAAGGCGCCAAAAAATGCAAGTTCTTGCAATTTTGAAATTGAAATTAATTTATATACTTTTGAGTAGCGTTTTTTTTACATTTTAATTTTCAGTATTTTTTGATATTTTTTCATATACTTTTCTATATAATTTTTATTAATTTATTATAACATTTTTCATATAGTTTTTTGTATTTCGAAGCTAAATTTATCAAAAAAAACTATAAAAATAAAAATATTAAAATAAATAAATTGAAGAATCATTTGGATAAAAAATTTCATTTGATCACTTTGACCTTTGAACTTGTAAAAACGTCAAACTTCGTTCAAAATACATCCTTGCAATGTTTTAGCATCAAAAGCTGGTATTTAGATTCGATGAAGCAATAATAACAATTGTTCGAAGCAGCGCGTTTGCATCTCAAAGTTGACTTTTGTGACGCCAAGTTTTTTCCATTCATTATACTCGGCATAGTAGAATTAATAATAGACTTGTAAGATAATCATTTGAACGTACGAACGACTTCTTGAATTACGTTCTAATCTCACAACTGAGATGTGACTTGTCATGCGTCAAAAATTAATGTATGTCATGCGCTTTCGTGTTTAATTATAATATAATTTTGTCTTATTTGATTAATTATTTAAATTATTTATCAATGTATTTGAATATATGAATATGTAATCATTTATTGATTTATTTTTATTTATTTATTAATTATATATTATTTATTTATTTATAATTATTATTAATTGAAAATTTATTTACGGTGAAGGCATCAATCAATTTAAAATTAATTAAAATTAAAATTAAATATAAATATATATATATATATATATATATATAAAATTGAAATTAAAATAAAAAATAAAAAAGTATATAATATTATATGTGAGAAGAAAAGCAATATCGCCACCTGGCGGAACAAAAAATACAAAATTTTGAATTTGAATATTAAAGTAAATTAAACTTTAAAAAAATGTTTTTTGTTGTTCTTGTAGGTTTCGCCAAGTATTTCCGGTTCAGTGCTGACATTAAATGCACCGGGAATGATGTCTATGTCGATTGATCTTGCGCATTTGCGTAAGAAAGGTAATTATTTCCGCACGGCCGTCTGGGGCATATCTGTGATTGCGTGCGACTGCGGCGAAGAAGCTGCCCGATGGCTGTCCCGCTTTCTTATTCAAGATGACGTTGGATTTCGTATAGTATTTTATCCGTTAGACTATCCGACCAGAGAAAAACGCAAAGTGGACAAAGTATTCCCGTTAATTGATAATACTGACACTGTAAGTTCTTCTTTTTTTTTAACATAACCTACAAATGATAAAAATGCAATTAATTTTAAGTCAAAATAAATGAGACAAATTATTGAAATAAAAGTTTTTTTTATTTTATATTGTAAACAAGGACATACGCAGGAAAATACAATTTTTAGTCAAGATTGTGGGATAAACCTAACCTAAAAGTAGCACTCAATTTTGGTTTAAAAATGCAAATTTCATTTTATTTTGAAAGAAATTTCAAAATTTCTTAAGGCCATAAAAAGGTTTTAAGAAGACCATTAGAAGGCAATAGGAAAGCCATATAAAGGTCATAAGAAGGCCACAGGAAATCCATAAAAAGACCATAAGAAAGCTACAAGAAGGCCATAAGAAGGAATTAGGAAAGCCCTAAGAAGGCCATAGGAAAGCCATAAGAAGGCCATAGGAAAGCCATAAGAACATCATAAAAAGGCCATAAAAAAGATCATATAAAAGCCATAAAAAGAAATCCATATAAACATTATAAAAAAAATTTAACATAATATTATATTGAACATTTAAATGAAATCTCATTCGATTCTGACTATAGCGTGTTTTCGTACGTCCCACCTTAATGAATTACAAATTAAATTCAAATCACAGATTATCTTATATCTTTCGCTAAAATTGACGGATATGTAAATCCGCGCGTCTTTTTTTGCGCCAACCAGGATATTCAAATGCGATCAGTTACCTTGAAGATCGGCAACTGATTTTGCATAAGAAGCCATGTTGGACAACAGGAAAAGACTTATTCCATTGATTTGCCTTTTGGTCCGATGAAACACATCATCATCGGCCGTGAACAAAAACATGATTTAATTTTTTTGTTCGCAGGGAGTTTATGGCGATGACACAAGCTTTTCGTTGATCAACGAGTCGTCTGTGAATGATCTGAACTCACGATTGGATGAACCAGTTGGACCGCAACAATTTCGAATGAATTTTGTTGTGAAAGGTGTGGAGGCTTATGAGGAGGACACTTGGGATTGGGTGAAAATCGGTCAGGTGATTTTCCGAAATGTCAGACCCTGCACGAGGTGTATTTTGACGACAATCAATCCGGAAACTGGAGTGAAGGATCCAAAAGTCGAACCACTTAAGTCATTAAAAGGGTAAAGTTATTTTATTTTTACAATCTGTTTTATCATTTTTTAATATTAAAGAAAGAAATTTTAATGATGTGAATATAATAACATTTTTTAGGTATCGTCAAATTCAGGATCCAAAAATTCGATCAGTTATTGGTGAAAGTCCAGTAATGGGCATCCATTTGGGTTTGCGAGGATCCCCGGGTAATGTTCGATTGGGCGACGCAGTTTACGCCGGTGTTCCTGAGGAAAACAAAAGTCTCAAGAAGCCACCCTAGCTATACCGCTGGGGCTCTTGTGACAGTGATATCGCAGCACCAGAGAGTTTGCAAGATAGCACTGCTGCAAGAGACAAGTCGTTAGATGTTGGATGAAGTTATTTATTTCATTTTGTTGTTGTCTGATTTTACTTCTGATTAAAGTGTTAGTTACAATAAATGAACACATTTCAAGAAAATGTGGAGGATCAATTTTTCAATTTCAACTTAGAGAACAATAAAATATGAAATATGCAGATTTTTATATATGAAATTGTCTGTAAAAAATGCTTATATGAGAAATCTTATGAGAAATCATTTAAGAAATCTTATAAGAAATCCGATATTTCGTGCAATCGTTGGTAAATAAAATTTAATTAATTTTATAAAATTGCAAAATTATAAGAATTTAACTAGTTACTTCAAAAAAAGTAACGAGAAACGAAAATTTTTCGTTACTTACTGTTAAAATTGTAACTGACAGCGACGTGTGGATATATTTATATATTTATATTTACGACATATGATTAATATTTAATCACTCCTTTATTAATGGGTAACTGCCCCTTACAATGTTTTGTGATTCGATATGACCGTAACTATTCTATTTAATGATTTGACTGGCGACCGAAACAAAACAACCGAAAGGAAACCAAACGAAAAAAGCCAAGATACTTTGCGCGTTACATATTTAAATGTTAAGAAAAGTTGACAATGGCAAAGGTAATCGAATGTTCGATTGCCGAGTTGCCTTTGCATTTCGGTGAAAATGACGGTTTCTGATTAGTGACATTGACCGGAGTTCGCAACTGTTTGTTTCCAGAACACATCGCTAGCGAAATATGCGCTAATCTAGCGACATTCGTGGTGAATGAACTTTTAGTTAAATGACTAATATTTCGTAAACGGTGTAATGACCGCAAAGTTCGGGCATTACATTGTAACGGACAGCGACGTGTGGATATATATTTAATACACAATATTAATATTTTATGTGTAGTCTACACAATGACCTTTGTCAAGACTACATCTGGTTCCTGATGGAGTTACAATTTAGTCACTTTTGATATCAACCTGTACTTCGAAATCGGATAAGGTTATCTTTATGCCAGCCTGAACTACAACATTACCCCAAGAACCGTAAACATCCGTGTATTGGGCTCCGCGGCAGGTTCCATCTGATGTTACTATTCCAGCTAAGACTGTCGGAAAGGTTATTGTTGCATTTGGCTTTGCATTGTCAATGATGCTGTCCCCTATGATAATTCTTCCTGTTTTTTGTAGTCTATAGCAAACGTCATGAGACATTCTTTTCAGGTACGCGGCGAAACCTGTTAGTACGGTGGAAGAGTGTAACCACATTTCACAGTGCATAATTTGTCGTTTAATTTCTTCTGAGCATGAAATAACATGGGTGTGTGAGTAGTGAGTTAGTTGTAATAATTGAATGTAAGCTTGTGAGCTGTTTACTTTACTCTCGCTTAGTTCACATTTTCCAATTTCATTCAGAGAAATTTGACTTATCGAGACTCCTGGTGCTGCGCAATCATAACCGTATAGGCTGTTTACAGGGCATATAAACAACACGATAGAGATTATTCCGAAAAACATCACACCATACATTTTTGTTTTAATTTGTGAATAAATCACTTAGTGTTTTTATATCAACAATTATTACTACGGGTTTGTTTTTGTGAACTTAGAAATTCGCTTCTATACAAGCTAGAGTACAGTCGTAGCAAGAGCTTATTGGTATAATTTTAAAAAGTTTCCTAACACAAAGAGGGGAATATTTAAATTGATATAATAACAAATCCATTAAAATATCTATACTTTTTTTAACGTCGTAATAAGTGTCTTTAATTGCATTATGATTTGCGTAATATATTAATCGATGAATCGGTATTTCACGAGTATAAAGAAATATTTCACAAACTGACATTTCATTAATCATCACTTTTTTTGATAACAAAAAATTTTGTAATAATCGACTATTAGTATCCCACAAACGAAATTCACTACGAGTCCATAGCGATGTAGAAAATAGTCTCTCGGGGGGACAAATTATTATCGAATTTATATATTTTTCAAGCCTCGCGGTTTTCCCTGTTTTTCCTTCTTCGGATCTTCCATCCATATCTTCATCAACATCATTTGCAATTCCTCTATTTTCCTCTTGACTGCAATATGTTTGGTTTCCAACACTGTCAGAGTCTTCAATTTGGCAGTTTGCCAGTACTCCTGTGGGGTCAGGCCCTTGATCTTCGCGAAGTCGTAGAATTCCAACTTCACTGCCCACGAACCAGTTCTCTTTTCCGATTTGTAGCCTGAGTATCTCTCTCCGTCCCGTACATGAATATTCGCTAATACCGACGAACCACCCGATTCCTCGTTCTCCGGATTCGTGAACTTGTCCAGAAAGTTTCTTAATTGTGCTTCGTCGTATGCTAAATTGGTCGCTTCTGCATATTCCATCGCTATCGTTCGATCGTTCTGCATCATGTCGTTGTAAGTTTCTACTTCGTCCTCCGTCCATCTGCTCGTATCGGCGAAATATTCCCTCATCGACTTTGTTGGCACAGGAACCTCCTCCTCGTGGAATGCTTCGCTTGTACTTTTCCTTTTCTTCGTCTGACATTTGTCTCGTTGGTTTAGTCCACTCGTTGAGAGTTGAGAAGAAAGCACATCGACATTGGAATCGATGATACGAGCAGTCGTGGATGACATGCAAGTGGTTTTTTCCATGCGAGAAGATGAGGAGGAAGGCTCCGGGATAAGATTTCCCACGCATTGTTGTAAGCAGTTGGCGAAATCGTGATTCGGAACACTCGGGATGCTCATAAATGAAGTGCAATATTTTGGCTCGCAAAGGAACGTTTCGAAACGATTGAACGAGATACTGTCTGAACTCGTTTTTTCCTTTTGTAATTGTGCGTAAAAATCGTACATTATCTCTCTTATCGGTCGTATTATCGGACTCCACTCCATTATCTGTCCCTTTTTCAATCCTAGTATTTTCATCTCGTCGATTACTTTGGTCCAACACAGTGCGTATTCGTTGAACCATAACACCTGCAGCAATTGAAATACCCAGTGATTCTTCAATGCAGTTGTATTTTTTTTCTCTAAAGATTTCGGGGTAGTCGGTCGCGAGAATAGACTTGTACCTTTCTTCGAGGCCTCCTTCTTCAATCTTCTCTTGGATGACTTGCCAACTTTTCTCAATAAATTCACGTCGTCGTTTTCTTCCTCCGGCTGACATTCTTCCGCTGAATGTACCTCTTCTTCTTCGGCTATTACTTCTTCTGCAGCTTCCACCACTGGAGTCTCTTCACAGGCTTCGATACAATCTATGATCTGTTGCGTAGACATGTTGACACTCTTAACGTTCAAATACTACTGATACTCTTACATGAATATCCCACTCTTTTATACTCTCTTTATCCCATATAAAAGTAGAGGGGATAGAAATTTGGAAACTGGTGGGAGTCGGAAAAGTCCCACAGTAGTGAATCCACAAGAGTTTGAAACTCCTCCTATACCCCCACACCATACCCCCAGGATTTCATGATTTCTTAAGCTTAAGGCCATGAGCCTTCGGCTCGGCCAGCTGAAATCGAAAACCTGGGGGTATGGTGTGGGGTATCATATGAAATTGTAGCTTGTTCGATTTCGAAGAATTTAGAGCCAAAAATACCATTTTCCTGGATTGGAAAATCGTTCAAAACTATTTGAAAACATATGTTTGTTTGCAATTTCAATGAAAATTTCCCCTAACGTTGTAACTGGGGTTCTCCCGATCCTAAAAAGATCATATTTTATTGATGTAACTGCATATAGTTCTTGGTCGAGTTTCCCTTTTTTAATTAAATTTAATTCAGCTCCCGTGTCTATTAGAAAATTTCCCTTTCCTGCTGCTAATTGTTTGCAGAATATTAACAATCGTAACATGTAATTACCGGAGATGTCGCAATACCCGTTCCCAAACAAATTTTCGCTTTTAAATTTGGCTGATTTTTTTATAGGCTCGGCGTTATTGGCCGAGCCAATAACCTGTTTTTTGGATTGCTTTCGTTTTGTTCGATTTGTGTATAACTAACGTTTGTCTGATTATTTTCATGCTGATTTTGTAAATAAGGTGGATTAAGCATGCTTGTTTTATTTATATTCGGATTATTTTGTGAGTGTTGTGAATTATTCGGACCTCTGCCTTTTTGATTTTGGTTAAATTTACTATTATAGTTATTATAGTTTGTAACGCCCGGTTGTATTTTTGGATGTAAATTTCTTTATTGGAGGCAGGATTCTTCTTACAATGATCGATAACGTGTATTTATGTTTTAAAACTCAGGTGGAACCGTATGATAGTGTTTTTGTGTGATAGTGTCTTTGGAGCAAATGTCCTAAAGACAAAGGGACTTATAGTCCCGAAAGACTTGACTAAACCATGCTGAGTCGGTGACACAACTGCTCGCTTCTTCAACGAATATGTTCTCTTTTAAGGTGTCACGAATACGTTGAGATTCGCACCGTGAGAAAGAGTGATAACATTGGCATAACTGTCGTCGAAGCATTATCTGCGCGACAATATTCGGTGAAACGCGTCAGATTGCAACTAACGAACAAAACTCTAACGGATAAATTAATCGTTGGCTTAAGAATTATTATCTCACAAAAAATGTTCGCGGTAATGTCTCAGATTTTTGGGACATTACAAGTTGTAATTAGTTTTGTCTGTATTGTGGTGATAATTATTTCTTTGGAAAAAGATCGATTATAGTTATCTTGTTTATAATTGTGATTGTTTTGTCTGCCGGTGTTATCTATCGATCTAATTTGCCATCATTATCTATACACGACTTGGCTCTGAACGCGGCTTTCGCTATCCGCGAACCAAAAATTGCAGTAGTGTCTCTTTGTGTCATTCTTTCTTTATAAATTTCACCCACCCAATATTGACAATCATGTCCATCGTCGAGTGCTTGTTTGAAATTTATTAAAAGAAATTCTGTCTGTAAATGCGTTACGATTGAAATATTCGGCAGCTAATCCGGTTAATTTAGATTCTAATAAGATAAGAGAAATGTTGGATCTTCGTCTTCTCTCAAATTTTCAGCAATACGTTGAATTTTTCGGCAATATTCGTCGATAGGGATGTTGTGACCGTTGAAGATGGGTACGGCGTTAATTGCATTGCGGGCTTTTAGTGTTCTTACCCTTTCAAATGATTGGTGTTGTCTTCTTCATGTTCCTTGAGTTGTGTGGTAGCGGTTTCTTTAGTTGCGCTCGTCCTTCCTTCCTTCCTTCTTTGTCTAGTGGCTCAAGATTTGTTTCTTCTCTCTTTTTCCTTTGTATTATTTGCACTCGCGAAATGTTAATCGCGATTTTTATATCCACACGCAAAACAATTCGCGGTATCGGAAATAAAATATGAACTGTAACGGACAGCAACGTGTGGATATATTTGTATAGTTATATTTAAGACACGAGTTCACTATTTAGTAACTGTATTATTGAATGGGTTAACTGTCCCTTACAAATGTTCGATATCCGATATGAATATGCGTAACTAGTTAACTTAACAAATTTGACCGGCAACCGAGACTCGACAGAAACTGACAGAAAGAAGCACCCCC
>JABFPJ010004010.1:0-14760 GCA_022817425.1 Gryon sp. ZL-2020
ATTTTGGAAGTTATAAGCTATTTACAAACTGATATAAACGCAATATATGGCGTTGTTAGTTATTTCTCTTTATATTGCATTTATATTAATTTATAAATAATTTATAACTCTAAAAATAAATTGCGGCCCATTACACAATTTTAACTACTTATTCTACACTTCCTAAAGATGATTTCAAAAAATTTTGAACCAAATCGATTGAGATTATCATACTTTAATATTGTTTTTTATATTGTTTATAACAAAAAACTAAGGAAAAATGGAAAGCAAAAATTTCTTATATTTTTTTTAAAGTTCTTTTCTTGCATAATAATTTTGCTATTTAACTTTTTTTTGTGCGATTTATATTTTTTTGAAATATTCACGTTTTTGATTTTGCCTTTTTTAAATAATCAATTTACATAGATAATAATCATATTAAAAAATTAACGAAAATAGCATAATTATTGTTTCCAGTAGTACTTTTTATATACTACAATTTCAGCATTTTTGAGAAACATCACTTTTTATTTTGGGTTGTCTTGACGTGGAATGCTCCATATATAAAAAATAAATAGAAAAAAACAACAAATTTTTATAAAATAATTGAAAAATCAATTTTTTAGACAAACTAAAATTTCTTTAGATTAAAACATAATACAACAATTTTCAAAAAACAATTCAAAAAAATCTCAGAGAGGATAATGTAATATTAAAAAACATCCATAATCCGAAGTTTAAACATTAACAAACAAATTATATATAAATGAGTAATTATTATAGAAAGAATCTAATTCCGTTTGTATTAACTCTTCAGCTTTCAATTCGAATTTGTAAAAGTTCAGAAAAAACATCGTTAATTAACAATAGTTTTCAATTAATCAAGAATTAATAGCTTATATTTTTATAAGTATTTTATGAAGTATTATAATGCACTTTCGGTATGATAATTGTTCAACAAATTTGTTTTACAAAATTGTTCATTATATTTTGAAATTCAATGACAATTATTTTAAATCACTACCAAGTACTAACTTGGAAACTAAAAGATTAAATTGTCAATTATGATTTATTTACGATGTTATTTGCTACAAACTTTTATTAACATTCTTTTATTGTAATAAAAGTATTGTACTTAACGTTTTATACTTGTCTAATATTGAAAAAATTAGATTTAAAAAATTATAAGTAATTTAATATGATATTTGTTTGAATTAGTTGTTTTTGTTAATAACAAATAAGTATAATGTATAATTAATGAATGTATACTAAATTACCTTTATTTCAAATAGTACTACAAAGCGAAATATATGAATTGCATAATTAATCAAAATAAAATATTAAATAGCAGTATTTAAATAGTTTAATTTAGTTGGATTTGTTTTGATTTGTTAAAATAATTTTGCAATTTTCCATAATAATTATGAATGTTCTAATTTGTTAAAACTGTTTTAAAATGGAATACTAAGTCAAAAATATTAAACAAATTAGGGAACGTAATTTAAAATGCTTTTCTGTTGAAATAGTAATAACATAATCTCTACTGTTCTGAGAATATTTTTGTATGTTATATCATTTTTGTTCGTAATAATTTTCCGATAAGTAATATTTTTAAATTTTCTAAAGCAGTAATTTGATTCGCACAATTTTATCGTAAAAGACGGTAAAATGGGACACAATAAATCCATAAATGGACATCATTTTTTGCTTCACATGACAACATCACCAATAAACATAATGTAAAAATAGTTTCATCAGTTAGATAAATACTAATTTCTTAACATAAAATATTACGAATTGTTCTTTCAAAGTAACAAATAATTAATTTCAAAATAGTTAAAATTTAAGTTAAATAATAATATTAATAGTTAAGTTAATACATTTCTTAACATTACTTTTTATCATTTAATTTATTGTTCATTTGAATTTTCATTATAATTAAATTTTAAAAAATGAACACAAAATTGATTTAAATGAACGTTATAGTTTTCATCATTTTATCATTCAATATAAATATAATAAATATTGTATACAGTTAATAATGATAAATATTGTAAAATTATTGTTCTAGCGATTGTCCAAATTTAGCTTCAACGCTTCCGTATTTCCACATCAGCGATGAATATCGGCATTTTTCTCCCGAAGGCGTTCACCTGATTATTTGTGTTCATGGCTTGGATGGCAATGCGGCGGACTTACGTTTAGTTAAAACATATTTGGAGCTGGGTTTGCCTGGAGCAAATCTTGATTTTCTCATGGCTGAAAAGAATCAAGTATATGTTTTGCACAATTTTATCTATATAGGAAACATGTTCTGTGCCTTGGGACACTTTTTATTTATGACTAATTTTAAACTTAAAAATAGTAACATTTATAGATAAATGAATGTATATCTCAAAAATGATAAAAAAAATTTTTTTTTTTAAATAAAAATAATATAAACAATGAAAGAATTCCAAGACATATTAAAACATGATAATAAATAATGTTACAAATGTACAATGAAATTGGAAAATTGATTTATATGATATGTATAATATTCTAGGGTGATACGTTTTCCGATTTCGATAAAATGACCGATCGTCTGGTAGCGGAAATTTTGCATCACATCGACACGTCGGGCTTAAATCCGACCAAAGTCAGTTTCATCGGACATTCTCTGGGCACGATTATCATTCGCAGCGCTTTAACGCGACCACAATTGTGGCCACTTCTTCCGCGTTTGCACACGTTTCTCAGTCTTAGCGGCCCGCATTTAGGCACTCTGTACAATACAAGTGGGCTCGTTAATGCTGGTAATTTGATTATCATTTTACACAACTTCCTATATATAATTTTCAATTATTTCTTTATTCAGACTAATCAGTCCTTTTTCATTATTTAAATCAAACAAAGACTTTATTTAATTATTATTATAAATTATATCAAAACTTGATTCCTTTGAAATGATTTTAAGAAATGCTAAAAAAATTTAATTATTAATAATTGTATGAATTAATATTTATGTATTGATATTATAATATATAATATAGATATATAAATATTTCCTAAATATAATAAAATGTTAATTTTATTTTTTTTTAATTTATTTTAATTTAGTTCAATTTAATTTAATTTAATACAAATATATTATAATATATAATAATATTTATATATTATTATTACTGAAAACATTTTAAAGAATAATTTTAAAGGATTTTGATTTTTTTTCTTTTATAAGACGCTTTAAACCAATTTTTGATATAATTTTTATTTGTTACGTGTGAAATCGATTATATCGTATTGATTATATCTATTATTATAAAATAATAATGAAACATTTTTTTTGTACACAGGAATGTGGTTTATGCAAAAGTGGAAAAAGTCGGAGTCATTATTGCAGCTAGCAATGAAGGATTCGCCATCGGAAGTTCGCGGGAGTTTTATGTATAAATTGAGTGAAAAGAGTAACCTGCATAAATTCAAACACGTCCTGCTTTGTGGAAGTGCGCAGGATCGTTATGTTCCGCTTCACTCTGCGCGTATTGAGCTTTGCAAAGCCGCGGCAAGAGATCTCAGCGAACAAGGTAAAATAAGCTACAACAAATAGCAATAACATTAAAATAATTTTTATATAAATTAATTATTCTAATCAGAGATGAGCAATATAATTACTCAATGAATATTATATTTATATTCATAAGTTTCGCACATTTTTTAAAGTAAAACTGAAGATATTGCAATTTAATGTTGAATAAAATCAAATTTTCTTTTGAAAGTAAGTGAATGTTACTTAATTATTTTTTTATCTAAATATTCTTTTGTAAATATATTTAATATTAACAAAAGTAAAATAAAATTATTTGATAGAACAACTTTATAGATTAGATTATAAGAAAATTGTATTTATTTTTAAGATTTATAATAATTTATAATTTATATTATGTGTATAAATAATTGAGTACTTCTGCCCATCTTTGATTCTAATTAAAGCTTAATTAAACTTTAATTTGTAATTTCTTTGAATTTCATTTTTTCCTAATTAATTAAATGTCTAATTTGTATTGATATTTAGGAGCCGCATATAAAGAGATGGTGCACAACATTTTGTTGCCGATAATGTCAGCTCCTGGTGTAAGCCTCGTCAGATACGATGTTCATCACGCGCTGCCACCCACGGCGAACGCTCTGATTGGTCGCGCTGCACACATCGCCGTCCTCGATTCTGAACTCTTTATAGAGAAGTTCCTTCTTGTGGCAGGTTTGAAGTACTTTAGATAAGAATCGGATTGTTTAGTTGACGAAAGATAAATAGTGTTATTGTAAAGACAACAACAAAGTAACGCGACAAAATAATTGCAAGTCATGTACGACAGTGTTATGCATATGCATAGAGTGGTGAGACAAAAAATGCAAAAAAAAAAAGTTAAAAAAGGAAAACCCAAAAAACATATTACCAAACAAAAATATAATACAAATTAAAATACAAGATTACAAGTATTAGATCATCAAATGTGTCCAATATGTCGCGTATTCAATTTTAATAGGGAAAAAATTATCGATTAATTCAACTATTTCCACGGTGTAAAAATGAAACATTTTTAATCTTACCGATGTATGTGTTTTATGCATGTATGTATATATAAACACACGTATGTTATTTAATATATACATCTGATGTATATATGTGAGCGTATATGCAGTCATTTCTCTTTTTCTACAAACAAATTTATCCTGATTTCAAATTGCGGATAATTGCTGGTAAGTTATTATACACGGTGTCCCATGTGATTTCAAACACACGTCTTATTGAGCGTTTTATTATCGGCCATTAAGAATGAATGCATTTTAATAACGAAAAATAAAACAAGTCTTGATAAACTTGAAGACACAAAAAAGAGCTTTCTTCGTTCCTTTTTTTCAATATAAAATAATAGAGATGAAAAAAAATAAATAAAAAACACAGCGATGAAATAACAAAAATCGTGTGGCGTTATTTCAAGTGTGCAGTAGGAAATATGTATTTTATATCGTTGAATGGATATCGTTAACGTCAATACGAGTGGCGCTGAATATTGTATAACGAATTTATCGATGAAATTAAATTTTTGATTCAATTTCTTTTCGCGTTATACCGAATTTTGTATGTGTATGCGTTGATTATATAAAACATTTTAGCGACGACAAAACAAATGGAACGTGAACAAGACGAAATAATGAACGGAATTCAGTTGAATCATTCACACACATACATACATACATAGGGGAGATTTAAGTCATTCAAGCAGAAGCTCATTGTTTTCGATATAACATTTCAGTTATTTCAAGTTCTTTTTTTTTCATATAAAACTGATTATCATTTTGTAATCTTAATTAACATTATCTTATTAAATTTTGCGAGTTTAGAAACGCTTTAAAAACACCAAGAAAACTAAAAAAGCAAAGAATTAAGAGGATAATTAAGATTTACATAAATCTTGCCAATGTGTGTAACTCTGCGAACTATAAAAACTATCTCTAAAATCTCTCTTAAAGCTAAAGTAAAATGAAAAAAATGAGGCGAAATCAAAAGTCTCGATATCTCGTGATTTCTTTCATTTTATGTTAAAACACTTATTCCTTCTTTCGACCATTTGATGCAACAGTTAATATCGTGCGAGACGTTAAGTCATATCTCATATCTTGAACTTAACATTCGAAAGAAAATTGGTACGAAAAAAGAAAGACAAAAAAAGGTATAAAAAGAAGAAAATGAAAGAGCAAACAAACATTAGAATAATGAAAGGAAGAATTTACGATCGGTCAAACATTTCACAAGTATTGCGAGCTCTTTTTGTGAGATTTTGTGAGTAATTTTGAGGGTAAATTCGGGACAGTCACTTGGCACGTGTTTTTTTTATACAGGTCAGGGTCATTATTTAGGAGTGGTAGCAGGAGTAACCAGCCTTGAATTTACCGGACGAAAAGCGTTTCCTGTAAATTACAAAATGTCGGCTGATAAAAATGCATGACAGAAGGAAAAGGTAACTTTTTGTCCATTTGTTTGCACTTTTTGTTGTGCTAACAAATGTTTGTCAATTGGCAAAAATTGCCTTAACAAGACAATTTTGTTAATACAATTTAACTTATATGATATGATTTTCAATTGAGACTGTTGACTGAAGATTGTGACTACAGGCCTCGTGCATAGTTGACTGCAGCGCCATAGTGTTACAAATTAATACTACGATTTTTACATTTCAGATTTTAAAACCTATTGAATAGAATATTTATAAATACAATAAAATCAAATAGAAATTTTTTTATTATATGTAAATAATATATTAATAATTATTAATTTAAATTTAATTTAAACGATTAAAAGAGCAAAACTAAAAATATATGTTGAGTTTTTAATTTTTTATGCATTTCATTTTGTTTATTTGTTGTATTATTGAATCGATTTATTAAATATAACATACAAAATATGAATATGAAAAAAGTTTAACATAATAGGGAAAATATGTCGATGAACTTTGATGTTGATTGAGATGGAAAAATAAAACTTTCGAAAAAGCTTTTCAAATATTTAATTGACTTTTATTTTGCCGAATTTCAACGATATTTTTCCATATAAAATAATGTTTTTTTTTATACATAAAACATCAAAAGTAAAATTATAATTTTTGAATTTATTTATTACTATAAAAATTGAAATAGAATACGTTTCAAAAGATACGTTTTTTTACATAATGAAGTGCCACATTTTTGCCACTGTGGCGCTGTAGTCAACTATGCACAAGGCCTATTTTTTCTCAAACGTAAGTAATTTTTGTTTAAACAAATTTGTTTTATATAGAATAGTAAATAGATAAAAGATTATTTATTCATATCCGAGCTAAGTCGGTGTTATAAATCGTGAGACAATCTGGTTGATTATTTTTATGAAGACTTGGATATTATATGACTCGGTAGAGTCTGTGTTAAGATATAATAATTATATTATTATAAAGTTCATTGAAATATACAAATAGTGGAATTATCATTTGAATGTTAGAATATGAATGGAAAATATAACTGTTGTTAATTTTGTTCATAGGTATATCGAAATCATCAGAGCAAGTTTAAGTTAGGAATACAAATAAATAGAGGTTATAATACAAAATTACACAAATTAAGACGATGGAAATATTGTCGAGCTTGAAAGTCTTGCGACTGTTAAAAGTCATATTACAATGTTGCCAAATTTTTACAAGTCAATAAATTGCCAAATGATGGAAAAGTGTGATTACAAAAATCAAATTTTATAGCTCATAGTTTTGGGATTTTTAAACACGTTTGCATTCATTTTTTATAAAGTTACGTTTAATTGACGCTGATGCTTAATACTTGTGAAATATGATTGACTGAGAGTTAAATGAAGTAAAATCATCTTAGAAACACATATTTTTAAGTTATTATTAGCGAGAATTGAACAAAACAAAGTAGTGTTATATATGATGAAAGTATATATGATATGAGAGAACTTGAATTCGCGCAAGCAAAAATACAAAATATACATATATATATATAATATATAAATAAATAAAATAAGAAAAGTTAACGAGTGATTCAACAAAAAAGAGAGAAAAACGTAAGACGGTTAATTAAATATAATTAAAATTAAGGTACACAATTAATCGAGGTGAACAATAAAAAAAAAACTTAATCTAATCATCTTCTATTGAGTGCTATTTTGGCAAACATTTTATCTCCGTGTAGAAATGTGATAAAAAACCGATAAGGACTGTTAGTGCAAATGACGTCATTTCATTAAGAACACACAAGAGAGAGCAAGCGCAGCATTTTTTTTCTTCTTTTTTATTCCCAGACAAGAATTTTTCTCAACGTGCAGCACATTTTTTCAATTTTGTATACATATTTGACGCTCGGAGCAACAACTTTTTCCACTGACAAAAAGGAATCAATAATCCACGAAGGATGAGAATTGGTCCCCCAACTCTCGCGTCTTGTAACAATCAGACGATTTGGCGACCAAAACGTAATGTCCTCCCCCCTCAGCCATTAAAAAAACAATTCTTTTTTGTCTTTTTATGTCTTTCTCTCTCTTTTACGTAACGCAACGAACAATTCGTACGCGCAATCAGATAATCAGTCTGAGCGCTTTCCGATGACTGTCAAATCGTACGTATCACGACGTTACTCTTTTTTTTTCCAATTTATTCCTAATAAAAAGAATTCATTGAAAGTCAGTCAACTGACGGAATTCTTGCTTTTCATACCTAGAATTGTGGCAGAAAAGAGTGCTTTTGCTCCCTAGGGCGGGAAAGTTCTTATTTCTGACCCAAGGGCAGAAAAGGAGTTGTTTCGTGACCTGATTCAAGGCATGATGAAAAGTATTTTGCAAAAAAGACCAAAAAAAGAAATCAAACTTCAAATTATAATTCTGTTGCCTGGAGTTTGATAGATTTCTCGTGCCGAATTTATCAAGGTTCTATTTGGGTATATTCAAAAAGTTTATTTTTATTTGTTTTCAAAGGAAAACAAAAATGTCTTTCTATGCATTAAAAAGAGAAGACATCGACACAACGAGCGGCTATCGTTTTTTAATAGCCGGTTGGTATCTCCGTCGGACTCCCAGGGTCTTAAAAAATATTTAAAAAAAAGAAAAAAAAAAAAGAAAACCTTTTTTTCGAAGGTTGCGGAGGTCGGTTCCATGAATGAGACGTAACGATTCTTCGTTCTTGCCACATTGAGGTCAACTGGGGTGCCACTGCTTTTATTCTCCGCTCAACATTTTTGTTAGATCAAATCATGGTAATGGTCGTGTTTTATCGCACGTGTCATACAGACAACACAATTTTATTATTTTCTTCGAATAGTTTTTTATTTTATTGCTAATATATTCATTGTTTGGCGATTTTAACGTCACGATGCTTTTAAATAAAAACAAAATACAAATGGCTTTTTTGCGATTTAATATAACAATTTGTTTAACCACTTAATTACACCAAATTTATTTTATTTTTGTTTCTTATTTTTAGGTTTTTTTCTCTTGTTGTTATTTATACGTTTTTGTTTATTTTATTTCCGTTTGTTATTGTTCTGATTGATGTTATACTATCATGTGACTTTTGTTATTATTTTGATACTTGTTTATGTTGTTTATCGTGGTTTCTATTTGTTATTAGTTTTACTTTTGTTGATATTGATGTTTATAATATTGTTTTTGTTTGTGTATGTGTTTTTTTATATTGAAAGTGAATCATTTTTGTTGTTGAAAGATGAAATTCGATATCATTGCTGAACATAACTTCTCCTGGTAATTATTTTATTTATAGAAAAATAATCAGACTCTCTAATAAATATGAATGAATCAGCATATAAACACACCGCGAACATAATTGTAATATATTTATATAACAAGAAATGTGATATACGACAAGTGATATCGCAAAAATCTAATGTTTAATATTAAAATACGCTTTTATATCGACGAGACATATCGTAACTGTGAATTTGAACACTTCTTCGGTTCTTTTCGAAAAAAATCATATTTCTCATCTCTTGCTCACTCTTTTTCTCTTATCTGATTATCTATTAATTAAATCAGTGCATTAGGTGAACGAAGCGTAAAAATATACAATGTTTGTCGTTACATTTATGCAACCTGTGTTTTCAATGATAAAAGCTGACGAACGATTTAATACAAATTAATAGAATGTTTAGTCATATTGCAAGAATAAGCAAAACAAATAAATAATTACTTAACTTTTTATTATAAATATATTTGTTGCTTTTAAATTGTTCAAAAATAACAACAAAATAAATTACATTAAAATTGTTTAAGAATTAAATTGTTTTTCTCATTTTTTCAATACTTAAAAATAATTTCTATTAAATGTATATTAATTTTTAAATATTTTTCTGTATAATTCCAAAATTACTATAAAATTTAGTAAATGTTACAGAATGATTATTCCCTACATGTACATCTGAATTCGCAAGCTAAAAGTCAGTTTCAATATAAAAATTTTTTCAATATAAATTTCTCGCTTGAGTTGCTCCATTAAATTTAGTCAAGAAATTACCTGGCGAATTGCAGAAGGAATAAATAAAGAAAAGAGAAAAAAAGAACCAGAACGACCTTTACGTAAAGTTGTTTCACATTGTTCTAAAAATAGTCATAAATACAATACTATTAATAATTTATGGACACTGAAAACTCAGTGTGGCTGAGTTTTATTTATTTTTATTATTCTAATTCATGTTTTTGTCATTTTCTCTAAAATGTGTTCGTATAGCTTTTTGCTTATTTATTTATTTTGTTATTAAAACTTTTTTTGGACTGTTATTATCAATTATAGCGGCAGCTGCGGCTAAAAGTTACATTACGACCCGGTTGACCCAAAACTGTTTCATGAATCATTTACTTTTGCAAACCGCGTTGGATAATCAATTGTCAATCATTGAATTGATCATAATTTGATGACACTTGAGCGAAATGGCATAAAAATTTGCCGACAAACATCAACCGATTGACGTTTGCTGTTGATTTTGAATTACAAAAACCGCAACGATTTATCGTCAACGATGATTAATCTATTACAATTGTTCATCATTTGTATTTCACCCAAACTTGATATGTACATGTATTTTGCCTATTGCTATTGAACGTGATATTATTTAGCATCTATAATTGTGATGTATTGTTTTCTACTTCCGCGTTTATACGGAAAGCAAATTCTCGCAAGGATTGTTACGTTTGGCTTATTTTTTATCTTTTTTTTTTTCGTTTATTTTTTGCTCTTTTTTTTCGTCTTCGTTGAATAATTAATATCACAATGCTTGTAAACGAGTCATGCAAATTTACAACGCGGAAGTCAGATTCAAATTGAACTTACCGAAGACTGATGATTAATCAATAAACGTAATGGTATTTTTTCTTATTTCATTTTCTTAATTATTTTGACGAAAATTTGCCGAAATCAAGTAAATTTGCACGATTTGTATGTTTTTGTTTTGGATGAAAATGTAATAATTTGTTTGTATATTTGTTTTTCTGGCGTAACCTTATCAGCTAAGTTTTCTCTCGAAATTTATACAAACAAAGTCAAAAGTAGCGTATACATTTGGTTGATCGCGAAATTCTTTGTTATATCTTATTATTACATGAAGGTCAAATGGTCCGCAGTGTGGCAATTTTACTTGTTATTCTGAAACAAAAGCCCCGCTAAAAAGGGCTTTCATTCTTGCTCAAATACAAAACAAATATAAACGAACGATATTTTGTTAAGGAAACTCCGACGCCTCCCTTCTCTTCCCCCGCCGCGACTTCCTTTTCCTCTCGAAAAAGTGTTTTGCCAAGTTGATCCTGCCGTAAACGAACAAGGCATTAAAAAACAAAATACAAATAAACAAATATATATACATAATTATTGATGAAATTAATCTTACGATAATAATAACGATTAAACACGATAAGTCAATCCATTCTAGGACAAAATTCACCAGACATTAAAGAAATGTGAAATTAGATAACGCTATTTTGCGGCACTTCTGTATGTGTTAGCACATGAAGATTGTTTGTCCAGAAATGCGATAGATGGTGTTATTTTTAGAGCCATTCAAATTGCGTTTTTAATCCTAGACTTAAGCAAGACGAAAGAAAGAAAACAAGAAGAAGAAAAAAAAGAAAACCAAAGTCAGTGTATAAGAATTAATAGTAAATCAAAATGAATATTGATCGAGCTTTTGTGATAGCGAGAGGGGAGCTCTGCCGCAGTGGTGGGCGCTCTCGGCAGTTTTTTGTGATAAATCAAAATGGCCTCGTAAGCGGGAGACACGATGTATACTTTTTCTCAATTGATCAATTTTTCATGCTAATCCATATTCTCAGTTCATCATGCTTTTTGTGTTATGATAACACAAGTTGGAAATTAAAAATGTTTTTCTTTTTTTTTTGTATGTGTGTTTTTTGGGGGGGGGGGGATGAGAAGTTTGTTTTCCTTCTAGATGAGCTTCCAAGATAAGAGAAATGTGGAATATCGGTAGTATGAGTGTCGTTGTAACGCTGCCGGCTAAACTAAAGCGAAATGGTGTATATGATAAAATGTCAGCTGGACACATTTTGTTGTCAGACTACACATAATGTTCCTATTTGAACCTTGTTTGTCTAATGAACAATTTCAGTAATTTATTGTTCAGTTTTGTGATGCTTTAGAGCGGGGAAAATACTCGAGATTAATTATTTATTAACATGATTCAACATTGTAGTTAATTTAGTATATTTTTTTTATTATTTGGTTATTTATATTTGAAATGCCGTATCATAATTAGAACTCAAAAAATGGTTTTGTTAAAAGAATAGGGATGGGTGATTTAATCGCGATTAGCAGTAAATCGATCATTTTTAGCTATTAATCGATTTAAAAGTATCAATTATTTATAAAAAGATTAATCGAAGTATCGATTGTTTTGGTCAATTCTTGTATTCGATTATTGAATGTATATTTTTTGACATTTTTAAACTAAACAAACAATTTTTTTGTTTTGCTTGTAATTTAATCAGAGTAATTTACGGGATCAATTTAAATATATAAAAAAAGATAATCTATTAATTTCGAACGATTAATTGATCGATATTGATCGTAAAGAAAAAGATTGGTTGCTAATTAATCAGTTATTGTTTGATATAATCGCCCGTCCCTATAAACGATGAAATAAATCAACTTTTGGTGAATTTTGTCATGAAAGTATAGCGTAATTGTGCATACTTATCATCCTACGTATTTTATACAATGTTGGTTCCTTTTCATTAACAGTCGGAAATTATATCTAAATAATTTTGTTGTTACATCTAAAAACAGACCGGACATTTGCTGTAAAATTATTTGATGTCAAAATTGTAATCAATAATAAAATGTCTTATTAAATTGTGTTTACAAAGAACGAATGTGGAAGAAAATAAAATAAATATAGTAAAAACAAAAAAAAGTATAAAAAAGTAGGCAGAATGAATCAAAGATTAAATCACTGTTAATGAAATGATCATAGAAAATTAAATTGACGTATACATTGTTGAAAATTAAGATACAAGTTTGAAAGGAAAGCGGTCTGGCGTTCATTTTTCAGTGGGATTTATTTAGACATGAATCCATTTTTATGTCAAATTAGATTGTACCGAATAAGATTCACCTATGACCTTAGACAAATTATATTCGGATCATTTTAGACTGTTTTTGCATCGACCCTGATTATATATATATATATATACATATATATATATATAAAAGTGTAAAGAAATGCGAAAAAATCTTTAACAGTTTTCTTACTCTAAATTGATCTGTGTCTCTTTGGGCTTTGACGACAAAGATACACACAAATTTATATATGTTTGCAGGGTGTCCAGTGATTTAAAATTATATATTTCCTGGACAATTTCCCAACAATTTTTCTGGACTTTCCTAGATATTAAAACATTTTTCCAAATATATATGTTGATTTTTCTTTTCATCAATATCCTTTTGCTGCATTCATTGAACTATAATTCTATTTAATTTTCTTCAATGTTGAATTTAGTTCTGTATTTACTGTTTTTAAGTAGTAATGATTTTTTGAAATTAATTGACAATTTAAAGTTATATGTTCAATTTTAAGTATTTAACAGTTTTTAGTAATATTTTTTATTTAATTTTTTGTATCAATTTAAAGAAAAAAGTACAACAGTTGTTGACAAACGATGGTTTATATTTATAACAACCCTTAATAAATATTATTTTGTATAATTGTTTAAATATTATAAAAATGAAATAAATAAAATCATGCAATCATTTGTGTTACAGATGCATCAAGAAAATATATTTTGTTTTTATTACTAATAAGATGATGCATTTGTCTTATGTAATGTCTTGTATAAATAAATTTAGTAACATGTAAATAATATCATAATTACTAAATACAATGTTGAAAGAATTTTCTTTTAATTTATTTAATTTTATCTTAATTATTTATCATTTTTTATTACATTATGTTAATTATGATATGTAACAATAATTTCTGTTATTACTAATATCATTAATTAATTTTACCTTTATAAAAATCAATGGTAAGTAAATTATATTAATTCTTTAATACGAAGAATAAATGCATTATATATTTAATCAATATTTATTGTTGTATTATTCATATATCTTTTATTCATTTTTTGAGTTAATCCATTTTATATACTTAAAAACCAAAATTAAACGTAAAATATTTTAAAAAATGTTAATGTCGAAATTTATAATTCGTATATTTAAAATTTAGTTTTAAAAAATGTCCAAGGATAAATGTAAAACTTTCGAAAATAAAATTATGCATCTTTTAGCGGAAAATATTCAGCACTTTGATAGATATCAACAATTTATCAAGCAACTCAGTGTCCAACTCTTACTCAACGTAATTTGGCAAAAGTTTTTTTTATCGCCATGACAGAGAGAAAATATACGATGAAAGTATGTTTGCTTTCAATTAAACCGAAAAACAATGTAAGACCTAGGTCGTGCATCTTTTAGATGAATGATTTATACATAGAGCAGCGGAACAATGGTTGGCTGCATCTTTGGGAATGAAGTTGTAATGGAATCGCAAATCGGAGTGGTTCCTTTTCCTTGAATCAGGGAATTCGATTGCTTTAATGGACTTCTGCAATAGAACAGCATCATTTTGTGCACCTAAAAAAGAAAGACTTGATTGATTTCAAGAGTAAAAGGTCCGCGATGTCTTGTTGGCATTCTTTACTTTTTTTAATTTTTTTTTTTTTTTTTTTTTTTTTTTTTTTTT
>JABFPJ010004011.1:0-14759 GCA_022817425.1 Gryon sp. ZL-2020
CTGTGTAAATTTGTGTAAGTTAGGTATAAAAAAACATAAATTTTATCTGACAAAAGTTTTTTACATAGTTGACAATCGCTAATCATGTTGCTAGCTTATAGTTTTGTCTAAAAATTAATTTTTTTGATTACGTGCGCAGCGTGTTGTTCGGCGCCGGCGCGTTTGCGCGACGCTCGCGAAACCACCTCCGCGTGCTGGGTTCGTGACGTCAAATGTTCTCAGTACGCGGAGAGCGACCGCAGCGTTGAGCGTGCCCCCGATGTTTTGAGCAAGTGTGCAATCCAAACGCCACGATGACAGCAGACTTTTGCACGGCACTTGGCCCCCTCTGATACGTGATTTACGATTCATTGGTGTGCGTGTCGCGAACACTCCGCGGGACACCCCAACCGAGTGACCAGTTGGCCTCCCCCCTCCTCCTCCAGTCCCCCTTGTCGTTCTTACTTTATTTTCCCTTAAACCCCCGCCCGAATTTCCGTTTCCTCGTTGACCCCCCGTTTTAACCCGCGACCTCGTGACATGATAAACACGACCAGACAGTCGCTGTCGTTTTTCTAATCAGACCTGAGAATTGGTCTTTCGTTCGTTTTTATTTTTTACCTTTTTTGCCTTTTTTGACGTGAGTTTTGCGTGACCTCAGAGCGTTTATTTTTTCACGCGGAAAGAGAGAGAGGAAAAAGAAATTATTTCTGTTGAGTGATTCGACCGCGACTTGAGTCCCGGCGCGACGTGACGTAACGTAGCGTAACGTGCAAGCCGGCCGCGCGGGGTGCTTCGTGAAAAAAAAAAAAAACGAAAAATAATTAAAGAAATTTTTGTTGCGTCGTTTTTTGCGTGAATTTTGTTTCGCTTGGATGTTACTCGTTATTGTTGTCAGTTTGTAAGTTCACGCATTTTTATGATACCAAGTTGTTGTTCTTAGTGGAATCCGCGACTGTACGCGGAATCAAACTGACAGCGTGGAGCGCTCGGCGATTCTGTGGCCGCATGCGGCGGACCTGTACTTGTATCAGCCAGGTACATATATCTATTCATTTTTTGTTCTTCAATCTGTATTTTAGGAATTAAATTGTTTCTGAAACATTCTAGAAACATGTCTTTACTTTGGATAAAAAATAACTAAAGAAAATAATTTGTAATTATACATTATGATTTGTATTAAAAAAAACACTTATAACAAAAAGTATAATCATACTTGCACATATCAAACATAAAAAGAACGTGCTAAAATAATTAAAAGTTGTAAACACAGAAACAAACTTGTAATAAAAAAATGATGTAAGTGAATCACGCAAAAAAGCACTTAAAACAAAAAGAACTATAATAAAATTGAAATCACGTAAACAAATAGTGTAAAAACGTGTTGATATTATTTGAATCTTTTTTGAAATCGTTCCAAACATTGACTTATGCAATTGCACTCTAACTATATAAAACAATGATGTCAAAGCAGAAAAATGTAATTGAATTTTAGAACAGTTAAGTAATAATTTAAGAATAATTGTATAATTTTATTATGTTTTTCTTATGCTTTGAAGACAGCGTTAATAAATTTAATAATCATGAATAGGTAAAGTTACAATGCCTCTAGAATTTGTCACGTGCCTTTCGTTCAATACGAAATTGTTGCGTTGCAAGTTGCAGTGGGTCTTAAAAACCGATGGAAGCTTAAAGCGAAATTGCAAAATTCATTCAGTAGAAAGTGAAACATCTTTAAGTTCACATGGAAATATAAATGCGGAATATATTTCGGGATTTGATAGATATTGGATGACATGTATGACGCATCGAAATTGAACATTAGATTTTAATTTATTGAACATTGATTTCAGATATACGCTTGAAATAAAGTTCTTACATTAATTTTACATTCCATTTATGCATTTTAATTTCAAGCGTGTCAGAGAAAAAGGGAGAGAAAAACATAATTAATTTATGGTGAAGATTTTAATTGAAAAAAAATATCGTTCTCATTAATATACTCATGAAATTGAAGACAAAAAATGCTATTTAAAATATCGTAATTTCAATTTCTTATATTTTTTATCTTCTTATATAAATTATTTGTAGTGAAGGTAATTTGGTGCAATAAAGTAAATTATGTTAAACAGAAGAAAAATCTGAATTCTATTTGAATAAAGATTTAAAATCCATTATACTGAAGTAACATGAAAATTGTCATTGATTTTTCAATTTGTAACGACGTACAATAAATAAATTATGCAAAAATTGCACTTCAACTTTTAAAACGGATTATTTACGATACCCATTTTGTAACGAAAAACTTGGCGTGTAAAGATTATAAAGTCAGTTTATTATTACTGAAGAGATAGGCTGCAATTAGGTAATAGCTATAAAGGATTTGCATCTTTTCAAAAATACTTTCAATCGTTCTATTTAAGCCACAACTGAAAAAGCTAATATTGCACAAGATGTTTCACTTTATACAACTCAATGATAATATTTCTGAAATGAATATCTGATAATCATACAAAAAGTAATTTAATATCATTTTAGAGTCGCTATATTTCTAGATTGTTAAATCATTCATTAAATTGACTAATAATATTTATTTGAATTAATTAATTGGTTTCACACTAAGAAAAATAACTTACAATAAATTACTGTTTAAACAGTAACTTGACCACAGAATTCCCATTAACATGAAAGTTCCTGTTAAAAACAGTAAAAATTTTCCTTTCATGCACAAACATTCTTGAAAAAGTCAATAAAAATTTGTGTTCAGAAAGTACATTTTCCAGTTTTTGACAGAATTTATTCGGTTAATGGAAATTCTGTGGTCAAGTTAGTGTTTAAACAGTAATTTATTGTAAGTTATTTTTCTTAGTGCAATTAAATAATATCATTAAAAATATTGATTTTGTTGCAAAATATGTTTTATACAAATAAACATTCAATCAGTTAGTCATACAATTTAATAACAAGAATTCTTGTAGTGTGAGATTGAATTTTCATTTAAAAAATGTAACAAGTCATTTATCTTGCCAATTTTCCATCATGAGAATGAATATCAAAATCTTGAAATTGATGCATCTTAAAAGTTGATTCAGCGTCATATATATATCCTTTGTATCTTTAAAACGTGTTTAACGTGTGCGAAAGATTGATCATGGTTCTCGGCTGTTCGGGATTGTTGGGATAATAATTCAATTTCAATTGCTAACTAGTACTTGGAGCTATAACTATTCGCAAGTTAGCCGTAATTAATTTTGAATGTAAGTCATAAGTCAACTACCATAATCAGTCACTTATTTATTGTACAAATAGTTGCACTTGAACGTGACGTTAATTGATGAAATTACGTATTAATGGATGTTGATCACTTTAGGCACTTCGACGATTCTTTTCAAAATAGGTGTGACGAAATATTGACTAGGTCCTCCGTACTTATTATTAATTGCAAATACAAATATTGAATAACCCACACGGACGAAAAATATATACGTAAAATATATATTTAAGTTTGATATTCTGCCGCTTTTTATAGATAAAAAAATATATTTTAAATATATAAATTCAATATATTTTTATTTCATATTTTAATTATATATTAAATATATATATATACATGACATATATATTAAATATATTTAATATATATTTTTTCGTTATTTTGTATAGATGTTTTTGAAATACATAAATAAAATATGAACAAAATGTATATTTTTGTTAAAATGTATGTCGAAAATATATTTTTAGCGTCAAAAATATATTTTCGTCCGTGAGGGAACACAGTATATGAGGGAACACTTATATAATACAATATGTTTTAAAAGAAGAGTAGGTTGTTATTAAATTAAAACTGTTGTGCGACAATTATGGTACATTATTATCGTGATAATAATTTTAGAACTAATTTACCCCTGATTTGTGTAATAAACTGAAATGCTTAAAAAGTTGGCTAACAATTATGAATATTTATGACAAAAAAAGTTAGAATAAAAATTTTTAATTATATGCCGCAAGAATTTAATGAATTGATTATGATTTCGATAATAGGAGTTGGAAAATTTGTGTGAAATTAGATTTCAATTACATTTAATTAGTAGTGTTAGTCTGTGATTTACTTAAGTTACTTTCTATTAGACACGAAAGATATTATAACATTAAAATAAAAAAAGCACTTGTGATTTAAAAACGTAATTTTCATTGAAATTACTGTTTTTTATTGCAGTTAGATATAAGTTTAGTGATACTAACCGGTATTATGTTTATGAGTAATTTTGTTTTAGTGGTAATAATTTTATTTAATTAACGTAAATCACTAACTCAGATTTATTGAATTTCGTGCAAAAATAGACATATTTATAAAATTAATAATCGATTATTAAAACCAATCACTCGATAAACAATTTTACTCTGCAATTTTAGCATTTAATATTTTATTTAAAAAACTGTTATGAAAATATAAATATAAAACGTTGGCTAAATGACTTCATTCCATAATTAAATTATTATTTATAAATTCGTATCGTTCAAAAATATCCAGACGCTAAAATATAATTTAATTTTAAATTAACGTCCCTCATTGTAATTTGTTCGAAAATATTATGTTATAAAATAATAGAATGTTTATCTTAAAATTGATTATACCAGCGTAATAGAGGCAAATTTTTCTTATTTTTTTAAATTTAATATATGATTATAAATAATTAGAATCAAATATTACTTATTTTTTGATACTAAAAACTTTGACAAATTTCCACGATAATTCTTGTACATACATAAATGTAGGTTTATATCATTTACTCTACTGCACTGCATACAAGTTTATTCTGAGCAAATATATTTATGTATTTTGATTACATCATTTGACGAAGAATTATTGAGCTCTGATTTGCAGTATGATAAAAAACACGCCAAAGCACCTAATGTATTATCACATAACGAAGAATAAGGATAATATTAAGTAATGATAGAATAGAACTACCGCTGAACATATGTATAAATTATAAAAAAAAATCACTTTACTAATTGCAAGCAAAATATTTTTAAATAAATGTAAAAATTTTTTCATAAAAAAAGTTTTATTTTATGTTTATCGAAATTGATATGTTTGAAAGTATTTTATATGAAAGAAAAAAAAAAAGATTTTCGGATCCGTGTGACGAACCAAAGGCAACTTGCAAGTATCAAACTATCATCTAAGTCAGAAAGCTTCATCCGTGGAGTTTCTGAAAATGCATTCAAGGAGAAATGTGAGCGATCTTCAATAATCATTTTCTGCTTTGCATATGATTGCGGCGTATTACATGCATATAACTTTCGACGTATCATTTTTTGTTGGTTTACATTGTAACAATAAATTTTACGTGAATCAACTGAAAATTGAGTTCTAGCAATCGATTTTTCAGGCAAATCAATTTACAGTTTTTGTAAAAATAATAAAATCAAAAATGATTTGCTTAAAAAATGTTAGAATTAATTTTAGAAAGACTGAGTAGTTCAATGACTGTAAAAAGCAATGACAGATGTTTGTACAGTTTAAAGAATTCATTTACAGTTTTATTTCTTTTTTTTCTTCAGTTCATCGATTTTTTCGTCATTCAATTTTTGATTTATTTAATAGTCTCTGTAACATGATAAATCGACGCAACACATTTTGCAAAATGTTGATAAAGCGATGTTGCATATCCATATTGTGCAATCAATCTTCTTACGCCTGCATAACGATTCATTTTTCTCGGTCCAAAATTTGCCTACGTAAAATATAGCGGGGGCGAAAAAAATTTTTTTCACACTTTTAAGGCCGAGCGTAATCTATGAAAGAACGTCAGTATTCACATGTGAAATATTATTTCGCGGCACAAAATTAATGAGCTTTGCAAAAAAAAAAAAAAAAAAAAAAAAATGTAGAAAAAATATAAGAGCCAAATGCACACACGTGTTTGAGTTGATATGGAAATAATGTTATCCGATGGGCATGATACGAACCGAGGGGAGAATCCCGATGAGTCGACAAGGATGGGGCGAGTGAATTTAATTTGCGCATTGTCGCGATGTTGGCCGGCTGAGAGTTTTTGGGTGTCAGCTTGAGTTTTGGTTTTGGCATTGCTTCCAAAAGCCATGTATCCCTCGTATTTGCAATCGAGACAGGTTACTGCCTGACCCGAATCTTTAAGCTTCACGACAACGCTACGCAATGTTTCGACGATCTTTTTCCCGTGCAGTTCACGTTTTTCTTTCCTTTTTATCCGCAATTATATTTGCCACAAATAACATTTGGGGATAATAAATTTTTCTTTCCGACATTTCAAAGACAGAAAAGTGATAAAGTTATTCTTTTAATTGATATAATATTTGGTGTTTACAATGTTGGAGAAGATACTTGGGTGATAAGAATTAACATTTAAGTTTTCAAAATAAGAATAAAATAAAATAGTTTAATAAACTTTTCCACTCGAAAAAAGAGTCGTAAATTAAAATAAGTGTATTTGTTTAAAATCGGCATTTAATATTATTTGTTTTAAAGCAGTAAAATGCTGTAGTAAAGTTATTACGAAGTATAGTGATATTTACTTTATATGTTTGATGTTTTAATAGAACATAAAAGAAGTATAAACCTTCCTTGTTTTTATATGAAATTTACGACTGATAAGTATATAAATGTACTTTATTCATTAAACATTATTTGAGTTAGTGCTTTTAAGTTGCATCTTGTAATTCCTTCTGGTAATATAATCCATGGTATTATAATCCAAATGTTACAACATAAAACGTAATTTTGCAATGAAAAATCGTCACAAAAATAAGATGATGACATAAATTCAAGCTTTATGGTATTTTAATATCTTAAGACAAAACAAAGAAACAAAGTTACTTATTGCAATATTGACATTTACTTGAATATGATCACTGTTTACGTTTTATCTTAATTTTGGAACTAAAATTTAAATTTTCCTCAAAAATTACTTTCGCAAAAAAAATCCGTGAAATAAAAAGTTCACATTTTTTCCCAGCTTTATCCCCTCCTAAGAATACTCAGCTTCAATTGTCAAAACTTATTAAGAGACAAAAACTTAAATCTGCTATAACATAAAAAAGTTTTTCTCACGAGTTGAAGAAAATTGTCTGGAGTTTTGATGTTACGATTTTTTCGCTGTTTTTTGGTCTTTTCCTTTTTTTCGTACAGAATGTTTATTAGAATAAAAGGGGTGGGTCGTAGCGGCCCCCTTATTTTCTTTCAACAACAAACTCGTGCTTTGCCTTTTTGCGTGTCTCTTTGCCTCGATACCCAAAAGACCTTTAGTATTCGTGGTGCGCTGCGAACGCGATGTTGGTAAAGAGTCGCACTTGTTGGCGCCTAGGGACACAGGAGGTTGAACGTGGGACATAAAAGAGAGCGAGAAAGGGGCAACGGGGGTTGAGAGAACTCGAAGAGAGACAAAGAGAGAGAGGAAGAGGAGACGAGATCGAGTGCGGTGGCACCGGGCGAGATAAAACTCGAGTGTCGCATTTGGAGGAACACTGGCAAGTGAAGTGAACGCGCGGTGGTCAGACCGGACATTCTCCTGGGAGATTCCTGCACCGCACTCCTAAATCAGGTTTCATTCCCCGTCGAGTATCTGCGCTTCTTCACCTTTTCCACTTCTCCGCTGCATTTACCTATCTGCAGCCAATCGAACTGAATTAAGCCGCGACCTGACGCTGCTTATTTTTTATCCCGCGAATTTTAATCATCCGGAATATTCCCTCGAGACCCCCAAGAATGGCGACGAATAAAAAAAAAGAAAGAAAGAAAGATATAGACATCTCCAATGCTAGACTGTACTAAATTTTCGCTTAATCAATATTTAATTTTTTAATCCATTAAAAGATATACTGCGCGACATCGTGAATAGGTTCTTGAAAATAATTGTTCAATTATATAGCAACGGGGAATGAACATTTGTGTGATTTAAAATATGGATTAGTGCAGTTTGTATACATTATTTTTTACAATGAATATCGAATTTGATATAACGGTGGATTGAAGACAAGTTTTGCTTGAATATAAGAGAAATTCAATTAACTGCAAAAAAAATGATGAAAATAACTTTTAATATACATTCAAATTAATATACTTATGTGTAAACAGTACGAATTAATTATTTATAATAAAAATGAAATAATTCTTCGAATGTGTTTGAAGTTTATACTTTTTCGCAATTTGTTCAATCCAATTAGCAACAAGTAATTAAATTCAACTTTTCATCTTCTATTATTCATGTTCTATTTAAAATTTCAGTATATTTACATTATAACGAACCGCAAAAATTGAAACTTTGTTAGAATAATTTTGTCCATCAATCACGAAATTTGATGAAAAACCGGTATTCTTTTTTTGGAATTTTCACGTATGCTCGACAGAATCTAATTTGCAAGTTCGAATTTAACGTTTAATTCGATGTAATGTTTATTCGCACTTTTTTCGATTTTTCTTCCAGTTGAAAAGCCAAAAATTTTTCATATTAAAAGAGAGCGAGAGAGCGAGAAAGAGAAAAAGGGGAATGTTCACCCTTTATCGGACTAATGCACACTAAGTGAGCGATCAAAACAAAAATCGAACAGTCGAAATATTTCTTTATTTCTAGCGTTTAACTTGAGTTGACGTGAAAAAGTTGAAATAGTATAAACTTTAGCAGTCGCGGGCGAACGAAAAAGTTCGAACATCTCAAAAAGTTTGGATAACCCGATGCTGAAAATGTCCTCGTGATTTAAGCTCGAACCAAACCGACATTTGAGTTCTCGAAATTGCGAGCGTGGGCAACCCCCTCTGGGGTGTACACGCCACTGTGTGCGCATATAACGAGAGCTCAGTGTATATATCTCTATATACATAAATGTGTGTCTGTGTGTGTGTTTGTGTGTACTTGTGTGTACATGCGTGTGTGAATGTGAATGTACAAGTGTGTGCTACGATCAGAATTTAACGAAATTAAAGTCGTCCAAATGAACTAAATTAGTCCAATTAAACGATGTCGAAGAATACTTTTTGTAAAATATTGTTCAACTCTTTTTTTAGCAATAAATGCCTCGTTATTTGCAAGTGTGAATATGCAATAGTGCTTTGTTAACAACAACAAAAGTCACTTCATCGAGAGTTTAAACTTTGTCTTTCTCTCTAGCGCTCAAATAAAAAAAATGTAGATAAACCATTTAACAATGTATATATTGTTGTTCAATTTTATTATAATACTTTTCATATTTCGGATACATTTGTAAATAACTTTTGCATAGTACAGTGGAAACACGAAAAATGTACTTCATCAAATTTATGTCTCTATATGTCATGTAAGAAAATAGAATGAAGAATTTTGAAATAGGTCGTTGATCCTATTCAAAAGTATACTATACACAAGGTGAACTAAATATGTAAAAAAGGTAAGATGCATAAACATTTAAAATATATTTTGTGTATGCACAAGTGTGCGAAAAGACGTCGTGTCTTTTATAAATTATAAATATCTCACTGGCCTAAAAGCAGTCGAAAAAATTAAAAACTCTTCTTAAAGTTGAAGGTACAATATTTTTGAATGATAATAGTCTCTCTTCTGTTTGAACTAAAATAATATCTCAGTTCATTTAAATAATTGAAAAATTAGAAACAAATGCAGCATATATATATATTTCAGTTTTAATACACATGAAAAATGAATAAAACAGAAACAAATGCAGTGAAAGAAATGTGTTGGAAATGCAATAAGTTGTCATGATTCTATATTTAGACATCCGCAAAGGGTGTGTATTTATTCACTTATTAGAAGTCATAGATCAATCCGTATAATAGGCAGACGGACTATTGAACGTATTGGTATTTTCTACTAACACAGTTGAAGCGGCCGTTGGCGTAATTCAGATTGTAATGCCACGAAAACGGCAGAATCCGGTATGGTTCGATTATATAGACGACGGCGAAGCCCTCTCAACGAGATGCTAATGGCGGAGAACGATACGCTTGAATTCTGGCATTTATGCTAGGTTGGTAATTTAACGCGGAAGAGAACCTTTGGGCTTTCTTAGTTTCGTGTTTCCTTTATCGACATTGTACTTTATTATGTTGAGCTCGCTGTATACAGGATGCGCTCAGACGTATTGCAATTCACGTCGGCCCATTCTTCCACGTAGAGTCAAACGAAAACGTCGCTGCTTCGATGCTATTGAAAAATATTCAGCCTTCGATAATTTTCAAAGGTCCGCGGAGGATCAAAATGTCAATAGATAATGTACATTATTAGATGGTATATGTGTGCGGTCAATATGTTTGATATGCTTCTAAAAATACGCTTTTCGTCAAATATGACAGCAAACAAATTATGATCATGCATATAAATTATTATAATGTTGCATTACTTTAATTTTTGAATATGAAATCATACAATTTATGATTTTATACAATTATATATTTAAAAACAAAGTCTTCTTCAATTTAAAAATACTTAGTTGACATACTTGTTCTAGTAGAAAAGTATTTCAATTTAAATTAAACTTAAATGCGTTAATCTAATAAAGTATAGCAACATTTTGTATTATTCAAATTTAAGTTCAAATATTATTCATGCAGATAGTATGACTGCTGTTGTCTATTTTGATCATTCAATTGTTAAACGTTATATCTAAAATGATAATACTAGACATCAGGGCTTGTCTCACGAGGCCTTCTAACATATGTATGCAAAATATACATACGAGCCACTAATATATGCAAACTCTCCCATCAACAGATTTATCAATAGACCTACAGTTATGTCAAATTTATAGAAACATTGTCATAATAATTTATTATATTTCTTCTGTTACGTATCAAATTCTGATATCATTTTAAATGATTCTTTTATATTAAGTTTCAAAAAGTAAACACATTTGCTGTTTAAAAATTATATTTGATTCAAAATTTGTTCTAATGAATCAAGAAAATGCATTTTTTACATTGAATAATGGATCGCAAACACGAATTGAGTTTCTTCGGGGAGATATTCAAACTCAAATTTTAATATTTTGAATCGGAACGATAAAAAGGACCAAATCCCTCCGTCGGGGAACAAATTTCGTGCCATTAGAATCAGTCAAATTCAACAAATGTACGTGTTTTCTCATAAGTGGTAATACATCATGTCACATTCTGCATAAAGAAGTTTTCTGCTTTACATTTCAAGTATAACGTCTGGCGCGTATGAAGACACTCGTCGCAGACGTTTTTCTTTGGAATTAAAGCAGAATTTATGGTGATTCATACAGTTGCCACGTAATTTGTTATTGATTTTTATTTTTCTTTAAACCCCCTTTTTTTAGCAATATTCGTTTATGAAAGGAACAAATGAGTAATTTTGATATCACAATTTTAATCTGTTTCAACACTAACGGCTGATATTATTTGGGTTAAGACGAATTGTATGAAGTGGGATTACGCATCCTTAGAACCGAGGTATTAGCTTATGTCCGCGTAATCCCATTTGAAATTTGTTTTGATTAACACATGATCTGTATGACGGTTATTTACGTCTAACATTCGCATAGTAAAACGACTTTATTACGGTCGAAACTTTTATGTTAACATATGTATTATGATTAGTTATATAAGCTGAAAAAATTCGAAAAGTTGTAAAAATACGTGTAAAAGAATATTATACATTCCTCTTTTTATAGAGAAAAATATAAAGGGCTGGAATCCAGTACGAGAATAACGAACAATTTGACATTAAAATGGTTAAACTGTAAAAGGTATTTCGTGGAATATTGCTTGAGCAAAATTTTATCGGTTGCGCGAATGTTTGGCACGTTGGTATATAGAATTTTATAAATGATTCGCCAGTCGACTATTTTCGGATCGTTGATAGGAGTTGCTTGATGACGCAGTTCCGCGGTACCACCGGGTTTGCTGTTTTATCTGACGTGGATTTACGAGGATATCGAAGCGCACAAACGGGACCGCCTCGGGGCCAAGGTTTTCACCTCCGCAGACGAAACGTGAACTCGTCAAAAGCATTTTATACGATTACACGCATGCCGCCTTCGATGCATTTTAATCAAATCAGCCGACGCGGCTTCGAATTTTTGCTCTCGATCGTGCTCTGAAATGATCAAACCCGAGTTATTTCATTTATGAATCCGTCAATTTATATGTTTAGAGATCGATGTTGACACACGTATTTGCTATTCAGCATTTTTTAAAATAAAAGGAACGTCAAAATTATTGAAAAATAATACATTTGGATAAACGTGTGTGTTACAGTTTGCGTCTGTAAATATCTCTTTACTTATATTTATGTTGTTGTTTTCGCTTTTGTTTGTATTTTGGTTTATGTTATTGTTTACGTTTGTAATAATATTGTTTTTTATGCTTGTATTTACATTTTTATTTATATTTACAATTGTATGTTTGTTTTTGATATTTCTTTAATTATTTGTTGTTCTTTTTTTTGTTTATTTCGCTATATTTGTTTCTTTATTCGTGTATTTATACGTGAATAATTATATGGTATTTAAATAACCTTTTGAAACTATTTGTGAGCATTATGTTTCCATTAAATTAGGAGATTCGTGAATAAATTTGGGATTTTTAAATTTTAATTCAATTTTTTTAGTTATACAACTTTGTGAAATCTGCAAAAACAACAAAGAAAACTAATTTCATTTCAGTGTGAGTGAGATAAAAATAAAGTGAAACTAGGTGACGAATATAGAAAATAAACATAGCGACGATGTCCGGAGTTTGAAACAATTAACATTACAATGCACGAGCTAAAACGTAAGGGATGGCAGGAAACAGGGAGTGAGTGAGTGCGAGTGTAATGCGCGTCGGTTGTACGCGCCAGGGGAAAGGCTTAAAAGAGAAGAATGGAACAAGTTGAAGGGAGAAACAGAGAGAGAGAAGACGCAGTAAAATACCATGTATCTGTTAAGATTTTGGCACCGGCTCTCGCATTCCGCAATCATCGGCTTATAAATAATGTTTCAAAACAATCATTCTCCAGGGATGGGAATTTATGCAACGTGACAAACTGCTCTTTCATGATAAACAATTATAATGTGATTTATTATACGAATTAAATTTAACGCTGAATTTATCGAGCAAAATGTTTTGATGAATTATTATGTAAATAAATGTTTAAACAAATTACTTTTTAATAACAAACACAAACAGATGAATTTCCAATGATTTTTTTAGATTTATTTAAAAATACATTTTATTTTTTTAGAGTTATTTTTAAAATAACTGTATGAATCTATTTGCAATATAACCGTAAGAAGCTTTTATTATTTATTTATATTTATTAAAAAAATGTATTTTGCACTGTTATTCAAAAATAAATGTTTTATACACAGTTTTGTGATTTGTTAATATAGAAAAGTTGATTTAAATGACAAGAAAAAGTCCACGAAGAACTTTATTTATTAGCGATTGATTCGTTTAATTCCTTGACATAACATCTCCGATATTTATGAGCGAGATTGATTTAAATTTTACGACATCACTTGCAGACGTAACATAAATAAAGCATAAATCATGTTGCATAATCAGTCGACAAGATTTAAGAGACATTCTTTTATGTACTTCCGATGCAAAAACAATGCGTCTTTTTATTATTCCGAAATTTATCATTTCATCGATGATATCATGATGAAATAAAAAAAAAAATGGAAATAAAACCTTGTGTTCCTATTTCCGGGCAATATTTTTCGACAAAAGGCAAAATGATAAGCTCCCTAATGTATATTATCATCTTTAGGTTCCACTGAATTGTATCATGAAGTATGTCTTTGCTATTTACCTTATTATTACATAGATGAAATTTCATTTACAAAATGAAAGATGAAACACATTTTTACGTTTAATCAAATTGCTTCTTCCTTTGAAATGTATCGAAAAAAGATGATTTTCGTAAACCTTTAATATTTATTTAACGATCATTTTTATAAGTAAAAATGTTGAGAAGCGAACGAGTGGTGGCAATGTTTTTTTGTGTGTAAATCCCGGGTCGACGGGTCACGCTTAATTTGCGAGACATCGACTGTGCTTTGCGAAAAAGGGGTCGCTGTATATAACGCAAAAATGAGCAACATTTACGAAGCGCTATCCGACGTTATGTGTATATAGTGAATGTTTTTTCGCACACTTGAGGCAGAAAGAAAGACTACTTTTGGCAGCGATCCCTTTAGCTCGAAACAGTCTCGAGCCTTTTGAACAAAATTATACTTTAATTTGAAAGCTCCTGCAAGAGGCGGACGTAAGGGAGCTTGGAAGCTTCGAAGCTGAGGGTGAATTCTCGAGAGCAACATCGCCTTTGGGCTTTGCTCTAAGCCTGAGACTCGAAGGAGTGACCGCAGGATCTCGACATTTATCGACGTTGCTTTTCGTCCGACTAACGCCAACCATCGAATTTGCTTTCTGACGGTAGAATAACAGTCCTCTTCTCTTGCGTTTGGATCTGCTGTCTTCGTTCGACTGAGACGTCCAACCTTTAAATGTGTAACATCGTTGCTAGAGCGTTCGAGAGCTTTACTTTTATAGATGATTAAAATTCTAAAGTGCTGTTTACGTTTCGGTTACGTAAGTACAGTATTCTAAATGGCAAGTCGTTATCGCCAATGTAAAGACTACGAGTAGGGACTTTAAAGAAATATGAAATAAAGTGACGTGGTCGAAACTTAACGAGTTATTCGAGCGATTCGGTGTTTTACTCAGTGCTTTTTGAGGCTTTATATATATATATTTATATATATATATATATATATATATATATATATATATAAAGAAA
>JABFPJ010004012.1:0-14755 GCA_022817425.1 Gryon sp. ZL-2020
AATTTAGCTTAAATGAAATTTGAATTAAAATAAGATTTTATTTAAGATTAAATATTTGAATTCAGAAAGTTGAATATGTCTTAGACGTCATTATTTTTTATTTTTTACATTTTTTTGTACTTGGCCTATACTTTTCAGTTTATCTGAATTTTTAAAACTAACAAAGAATAAATTCAAAAAATACTATAATTAATTACATACAATTTAAAATTAATAATGACATTAAATGTCTTTTTAAATAAAGATGAAGCAAGAAATGAGTTACAAATGTTAAATAATTCTTTATAAGCAATAATGAAAAAATGAAATTGATTTTTCTTGAAAATTTTATCTCTTTAATAATATCATAATGAAAATGGAAATTAATACACTTTTTAATTTAAATCTTGATGATAACGAGGATAAATACTGCTGTTATTCCTCTTTATATTTTTAATACATTTATATTAATCAAAAATTTGAAAATAATAATTCTATTAATTCTATGACAATCGATTTAATCTCGAAGTTGAAATTTTATTTAATACACAATTAATTTTATTTGTATAATTTTCATGTAACTTTTAATTTAGAAAATTTAACGTATTTTTAAGTTAAAATAATGATAAACGTTTACTTATCTAAGGCACTTAAGTTAATCATTCAGAGATACGGTAGTGTCTCTGGGAGAGCATTTCTTCTTTATGTTTAAATTTGCATGAAAACGGGAAAATCTTTAACTCATGTTGACTCGTGATAATAAAAGAAATCATTCGGATGACGTTCATTGAAGCGTGTAGGTCAAACATTTCAATGACTATATTGGACTGCGACTTATGCGGCATCTTACACTTTTTCGTATAGACTTGTTGTTCGTAAAGAATTGTTGACAATAGCCTGAAAAATCTGAAGTTGCTGAAGAATCACTATTCCATTCTCATCACTTTCACTGCCACCATCACAGTTGCAACTTTAAAAAATAAATACCATTATTTCTCAATTATAAATTAATAAAAACATCCATTGATTTAAATAAAATGTTATACAATCTGAGAATTGTATACAAATTGTGTTAATAAATTGTTTAATTGTCTTCTTATTTTTGTGATATATTGAAAAAAAAATTTACATTATGTAACTGGCGTAAATGTTGTAAGATAATTCTATATAAATAATTATCAACAATTTTGTACACATAAATGAAATCTTTCATTTTATCTTCTACACGTGATAATCTAAATTAAAATTTATATTTTTAAATATACTAATACATTTTATGACATATGAAATGACAAATGGCAAAAAAGAAAATTTCAGATGAATATTATTATCAAACACACGTTACTTTATTTTTAATTTCGAGAAAAACATTTAATGCAAGCTAAATTTATGCATTCTAAAATAAACAGTTGAATATGGCGAATTACTTAAACAATCATTACAAAAGTAAATGAACGCATAGCAAATATCAAATAAACATTTCCATAAATAATAACACATTGAATCTTTACCAAAAAGCAGGATTTTGCATGTAGAAACTAACCTATCTTGTCTGTTTACTTTTTGTTCCTTTATCTTTTCATTTGCAAACGACTACTTTTAGCAACAACAATACGTAATTTGCGATCCAATAACTAGACAATTTACTAAACATAGAATTAATAATAATAACAATTAACACACAGTCTAAGTATCTTTTTTTCTCATTAAAATATAATTGTAAATATGTCATATTATCTATTCACTGTACAACACGCGCGCATTGTCCGACTGCACTAGCGCCACTTACAATTTGATGACAGGGAATCGTTGAACATTTTCATTTTTGCATTCATAAGTAACTCGCAACTCCACCGCCGGCGTTGTTTTGGATTAAAACCAAGCAAGTTTCACAAAAGTCTGTGTTTGCGTATATCTTTATTATAATATGAAACTGTATATGCACACATAACGGATTAAATGTATGTTTATATAATGACCCAACGACAGATTTGATTTATTTATAACGGTCGGATGTTTGAAATGGCCAATCAAATAGTTTCAAAATGTGTATGACAGTTAGCAACTTATTCTCCAACACTCAGTTTGTTCTTTCCAATAATCTTAACCGTCGAATTGGTTGAGTTGCAGCGATTACAAAATTGTACCTTAAGAAATTTTGTTTAATGGATGTCGTTACTGTGCTGTGAATAAACATAAATAACTTTTATCAATTTGGAGATACACTTCTTATTCTGTAAGACTGAAAAATTATGTAAAATGAAAAAACGATTAAGTGACTACAGTAGAAGTTATAAAAGAACACTTGTAAAGAGGCTACGAAGTGAGATAGCAGATAAGTAAGTATAATATAATTGTTGTTTTCATTCGTCAATTTTTGTTAAAGTTGTTCAACAATTCGTTTGTTAAATAATTTTTTAGGATTAAACTATTTTATTATTATACAACCGTAAATAAAGAGCGTATTGGAAAATGTGTAATAAGTAACTATTTCAAAATATGTTTTCGAACTTTCATTTATTTTTCTAATTTTTTTCTAAATAGATTATAAACTTTTTATTAAGTTAACAATCTCTTTTTGTTAGCTAAATAGTTTATGCGGTATTTTCAACCATTTTCATACAGTTGCCGTGAACAAAACATCAAAATTGTTATCATTTCTTCATCAAGCACCATTTCTTCAAGTCACCTGTTTCCAAATTCATCACAGTATTCGCATTTTCGCAGTCTATTCTTAAAAAACATCGAGACACCCATAGACGTCGAACGATGGCCGCGTTTAGAAATAATAAAATATTTGCTCTTCGAAAAATTTAAAAATATTGATCTAAGGATATGCTATTATTATTAGTTTTTGATTATAATTACCATGAAATTATTAACTTAACATGACTTAACATTAACTTAACATGACTTATGAATTATTATATTATTAAAGACGTATTTCTTTTGATAATCAATTTAAACACTCCATATTCACCATTTATTATTTTTAAAATAATTCCAGTACATAACTAAAGTATAGATATTTAGTTGAATACTTTTATTATTATATTAATATGAATATATTTTATGTTTAGCAACAGTGATATCAATGACGAATCGCATGAGAGCATTTTGAGCACTGAGGAAAACGTTCAAGATGTGCATGTGCAAACATGCAGTCAGATGTATGTATTACAATTGAATTAATTTATTTTTATAACAAATTTCACACGGAAAACCTAGTCGGAGGATCATTCGTTAAGCATGTCTCCATGAATAATAGGTTCAAAATTTATAGCAACATTTCATTATTTTATCGTTTCATCGGTTGGAAGATGTTTATATTTTAAAAACTCTAAACGCAACCTATTATAGGTTCAGGTTTTAACTGGTTGATGCATAAACAAATGTTCATCCCTCCAATCTGATCGGATTATCCAACGACTTTCGAGGAACGAAAGACTTTTTCGAGCTGTCGTATCTCGACTGCGCATGCTCAATTCACTCAATCAACCAAATCTTGGGATTGTTGATTCCGATCAATCTGACTATGTTTTAACCTGTCTACAACTTCTGCCTTTCCATCTATCAGAAAAAACGGAAATTCACATGTCTTTCGAACTTCTATCCTTCCAAGAAATAAAACATTAAATTTTGAATTTTTATCGGTTTAATTGTATGTTTTTATTATATGAGCTTATATTAAAGGATGAAACCCTAAATCATTAACTAATGATCCTCTGTTTTGGCTTTCCGTGCAAAATTATAAGAAAAATGAATATATTCTTTTCTTTATAATAATTTTTCTCATTTTTACAAATACTTGTTTATGAATTATCATAACAATTTTATTAAACATAACTGTTATCACCGTATTATCATAAAGTATGTTTCTATAATATATTACTTTGTATGTGTATAGAGATGTCTCATCTGAATCTGATAATCAAGATATAGAATGCGATGACCGTAACAACGATGTTGAAGACCACGGAGAAAAAAGCTGCAGTAATCATTTTCTTAATCGTAATACCGATGATGATGGAATCGAAGGTGATCGTATTAATAATACACATGATGAGGACAATGAAAGCGAACAAAGTAATGATACAAATAATGGTGGACAAAACAACTCTGAGGAAGATTGTGATGAATACATCTGCTATCAAGATTTAGAAGGTAAAATATAAATTATATTATTTATGTCTGCAGTTTATTCATTCTGTATATTAATTACGAGGTATATATGTTTGGTGTTTATGTAAGATTTTTTGAGCATGATATGAAATCGTATGTTCAATGGTAGTAATATATATGTAGAAATACGCGAAGCTTCCTTCACTTTTTAAATTATTAATTGCTTCATCATATCCATATTTTGTATAACATATTTTTGAAAAATAATTAAAATTAGAAACAAAAATATTGAATTGAAAGATTAAAATTGTTCTATTGTTTTTCAGGATAAAAAACTTTATTTCATTAACATAGACTTGTTTTATTATTAAAAAACATTTTTCTCATATTGTTTATACCTTAATCTATAAAATATACCAATTGTTAGTCAATCAAAAAATAAATTTAACTGCAAATTAAATCAAGTATTGCTTTATAATAGTAAAGTATTTTTCATTATAATATGTATTTCATTATAACATTTCTGATATAACATCCATTCTAAGATATAAAAAATCAACCGAAAATGTTATTTCTATTAATAAAGCACCTGTATTCAATGAAGAGTACTTGTTTTGATGAAATTATGATATATTTCAAATCGTCTAATTGTGATAAAACTAAAGCGTCACATAGTTTTGTTCAAACTCCTACATGACTTGTTTGTTTCAACAATTTCAATTGTTGGAATTATTATTTTTCAATTTAATGCAAACATATAATTTTTAATCCATTGAAATGATAATTTTTGAAAACAATATTTATGTATACATTATTGGAATATATAAATCAGCAAAATAGCACTAAAAAAGCTGATTTCTATTTTCTCCCAGTATATTTAACTTTTCATTCTTGAAACCTCTTTATTATTGATTATATTTAATTTATTGTAGATTATATTTAATTTTTCAAATCATTGTAACGTTCGTCCAGTTTCGGAATCATCGTTTTGTAATGCAAATTATTACTTTTTCCGAAACAAATTTGTCAGAAATTATAACTTCTGAGCATTTAGATTTTAACTTTTCCATTTAAGATTAATTTACGATTTTGATCACCTAATATTTTTGTTAGTTTGAATTTATAAAAAAAACAGTTAATTGTATTGTGTATATGTAGTATACAAATTCTGCAATTTTCAAGTAGAATTAATACTTCATTATTACCATTATGTTACAGTTTCCAGCTTTCTGTAATAAATATTCATACAAAAGAACTTATTAAAATCATGTTCTACTTGTTAAAGAATAACTTTCACAATACCGTAATAATTTATTGATCTTATAATATTGAATTGTATAATATTTATATACTTGTTTAAAAATGAAATATTTTAAAAAATTGTATTAAAACGTTTACATTAAATTTTACATTTACGTAACACTATTTCATAAATTGTACACTACTCGATAAATTGTCCAAAGACCGGTAGTCATTGGTCAAATACAAAGAAATGAAATTTGTTTGGATTTGTAAGTTGTAATAATATATTAGCATACTGACGGAAGTAAGTTTCAGCTCAATTTTTCAACTCGTGCCATCGTCAAACTAGCGATTGGCTTATTATGATAAATAATCCTACTAACATTATGCCTGATAAAATACATTCATTAAATTCAATGTTTATTGTTTAAAAATGTGAATATCACGCTGCTGTGTTGGTCTTGTCAAAGGAGATATGTTAAGAGATTCTTATGCTTGATGTAGAAAATTTGTTTGGACGATTTTTGGAGAGTGTGTTAGGTAACTAAAAATTGGATATCAACTAACTTTGTCGTTTAAATATCTTCTGGCGTCAGATAAAGCTGCATAATATTTTACACAATCGAGTATCAAGGGACACAATCATCTTTATGATAATTAGCCTGAACCTAGAACATTGCGAAGGCCTTTTTGCGATTACAAACTCTTCATTCATTATTCTTCATCAATTCTCAATTTATTTCACCACCGAAAATTCTGCCACCATCATCCAGTACTAACCGCAGGAGGTTTTATGGCAAAACAATATTTTTTTGTTTACTGTACGTTTCGATTATATTAATAATTTAATATGTGCAATTACAAACGGGGCCAAGCATAATTCATTACCGGAAAACTCATCTTGTGACAACCCAAACAAAACAAAATCATAAATAGAATCTAAATGATACAATGTCTTAGTTTTGCGAAGTAAATCAAGTGAACAAAAAGTGTAAAAGTATGCGAGTATAAAAAGAATAATATATACAATTAATAAACGTTTGTGCGACATTTGACCACGGGTGATCAAGAATTGCTCTAGCGACTTATTGGCAAAACAAGAAATCATTTCATATAATTAATAAATATTGAGAATCCATTTTGCAATGTCTTAAATATTGAACACGTGTATTCCTTATGAATTAATCATTCAAACTGAAATATTGAATAGTTTATAATGTGGAAGTGAAATGATAGTTAATAGTTCTGGCGCCGAAACATTGTTGAATATTCAGCTGGCGACAGAAAGTCATATATGAAGTCATACTTCACTCTCACTTATATATTAGTTATCATAACGATTGTAGCAGCCAATATACTTTTTTTCACGCCATTGTCCGCCGCTTATTATTTTGATAGTTTTCAATCATAAGTCGTTTCAATCATTAATTAAAATTTTGTTAATTTTTAATCATGTTTATATTCAGTATTTAATTCAGTTTCAACACAGTTGATATCCAGATAATCGAACCGGCTTATGCACTTCTTTTTCTTAATTAAGGCTGTTATCAGTAATTGTACAACCTTAAAGTAACTCGCAAACCGTGATTAAGGATCAAAACTTAGTTAATGTACAGTCATTAGTTAATCATTTTGATCTACAATAGGTCTGATAATCATAATAAAAAATGAAGAAATAAATATATGTATTCGTTTAATTAATAACATGTTCTCCTTTTTCGTTAAATAAAACTGATATTAGAGATATTAAATATTTTGGCATGTGACTTCTGATTGTCTGCATGCTTTTGCAATAATGCCTTAAATGTACACTTGATCTTTAATTCGCGTAAGTTTCTGAGTCTTCTTTTGTTTTAATAGATTCAACAGAAGACGAGAATGAAGATGTTAACGACCACGATAATCAATTATATGATGGATCAACAATAAGTAGAGATGAAAGTCTTCTCTTGATTTTAGAATTATGTAACCGACATACGATGACAAGAGAGTTAATGCTAGATATACTTCGACTGATCGAGATACATTGTCCGCGACCAAACAACTGTGCGCTCACCATTTATAAATTGAAAAAACAATTTAATGATCAGCAATATCCCATTATTCGACATTATTATTGCAAATATTGCTATACTCCGCTTGCAAGTCCCCAGGATGAATGTCCAGAGGATCACAGGAATCCAGAAAAATGTTACTTTATAGAAATTCCTGTAGAAACTCAACTTCAAGAATTATACCTACGTCCAGAATTTTGTCAACTTCTTCAACATCGTTTTCAAAGAAATGACGATCCAACTGCTTATAGTGACATCTATGATGGCGAAATTTATAAAAGCTGTATGAATGGGATCCTTGCAGACATGAACAACATTTCGTTTACATGGTATACAGATGGTATTAAAATTTTCAACTCTGGCAAGAACAGTATTTGGCCAGTATATTTAACCGTGAACGAACTTCCGTATAATGAGAGAACGAAGTTAGAGAATGTCATTGTAGCGGGATTGTGGTTCGGAGATGACAAACCTGTTCCAGATATATTTTTGCAACCACTGTTTCATAGCGCAAGAAATTTGCTGGAGGGAATTGACGTTGTGAAATCGAACGGAGAAGTTATCACGGTACAAGGTATTATTATTTGTGCTTTGATGGATTCTGAGGCAAAAGCTCGCTTTCTGAATATGACTCAGTGGAACGGACGATATGGATGCCAAGTTTGTAAACAAGAAACTATTGAAATACGTCGTAATTTAAGAATATTCGAATACACTGATCATATGGTACTAAGAACTAGTACAGAGTGTAAGGAACAAGGTACACTCGCATCACCGAGAAATATTATTGAAGGAGTAAAAGGATCTACTATTGTGTCCAAATTTTGTCATGACTTCATCAAGTGTACAGCGGTTGACAGCATGCACTGTGTATTCGAAGGCGTCATGGAGGATTTAATGAATTTCTGGTTTCATGAGAAATTCCATGGAGAAATGTATTCTTTGCGCTACTTTTTACCTCTTATAGACTCGCGATTAAAGGCTATTACACCACCTTCATTCGTTCAGCGATATCCTCGGTCAATTGAAAAGTTTTTAAATCAATACAAAGCGCACGAGTTCAAAATGTTTTTGTACCATTATTCGTTGCCTTTATTATCTGAATTTATGCAGCCATCGGTTTTGGAGCATTATAAATTATTTGTAATTGGAATTAGCATTTTGCACCAGTCGCATATATCTATTAATGAGTTAAACTTAGCAAAAGAAGCGTTAAGAAGGTTTGTTAGAGATTATGCAGACATTTACGGTCTAGAGTATATGCGATCAAATGTTCATCTTCTTCTGCACTTGGCGAACAATGTGGAAAAGTTTGGCCCTCTTTGGGTGACAACATGCTTTCCTCACGAGGATTTGAATGGTCGTATAAAACGCTTAGTTCGCGGGAGTAATTCACCACAATTACAAATATGTTCATCGCTCTCGTTATTTATGACAGTAAAAAAAGTGAGACGAGATATTTTACAAGCAGACAGTCCAGCATTTATGTTAAGTGAAATGTTCAATTACAAAATTGGCAGACTAAAAAGGCAATTTATTAAAGATCATGTTTAGATTATTGGAAAATACAAGTTTATTCGAGACGTGTCTAATGAACTTCAGAATTTATTGCAAACCGTTTATTTTAACGTGAATAATATAAGAATTATCGAATTTTCTCGATTACTTATAAGAAAATCATTATATACTGCGGAACATTACACAAGAGCGAAACGCTCCGTTAGTTCCTATGTTACTTATGATATTAATAACGAAAGTAACATTGGATGTATTTGCAATTTCCTTGGAGTGACTGAATGTGTTTGCAACCATTTTTGCAATTGCAACCGAACATTTTATGCGCTTATTAGACAATGTACAAAAGAAGTTGCTTTTCACGCTCATGTTGATGAACGCCTAGATATTAATCATATTTATAAAATTACATCTGACAACGAAGACAAACAATTGGTAAACATTGAAAACATAAAATCTTTGTGCTTTTACATAAAAATTGAAGGAAAGAATTTCTCTTATTGCACTGTACCGGTGAACCAAAAGGATTTCGAATAGTCATCAAGTAAAGAAATATTTCAGTACTTTCAAACGGCGACTGACAAGAATTAATAAGATATTCATTATTATAATTTCACAAATTTGACAACACAGTTATTAAAAATGATGTTTCATTTATCGTGCCAGTATATAAATTTAGTTTTTATTCATTTATTAAGTGTGTATAAATGTATTAATTTATTTGTCAGATTGTTTTTGAAGAGTAGTATTTATTTATTCAGATTATTTACAATTTTCCTGAACAAACAAATTTCGATTACTTCTAACAATACATTATTTGCCTTCATTCATACTTTATTGTATCAATCAAAAGATTTCTGAAGAGTTTATTAAAAACGCAGACACAGCGAGATATTTATTACAATAAAATAAGATTACAAAATAGTTTTTGTTTTAAAAAATCTATTATATAAAACAAAAAATAATTAGGAATTGTATTTACTCTTTAGCTGAGCAACGAATTTTATGGTCAGTCAACGATTTTATAAATTTGGATTTAATTGTGCAAATAAACGTATATAAGCTAATCGAATCATTGTAATAATTAATTGTTTATTGTATAACTAATACGACGATTTCAGCTTGGAATTAAAATTAATTTTTATTGCAAACGTTATAAGAAAACTATCAAAATAATTGAAACTGCCAAATGACAAATTCAGAAGCTATAACATTAATATTTATACCTTCTGTTTATAAGTTGTATATGATATCTGCAGGTATAGATAATGAATTATGAATAAATAAATAAGATGTATTAAGAAAATAACTTGAATAATACTTTAATGAGTAAAAGTAAATCTTTTTATTAGGTGTATATGTTAACTCATTCAAGCACAATTGTCGTGCATGTTCACATAGCGATCCGCGTACGACACTGGCCATGCGAAGCATCACGTAACAGAGTACGTACGGATTTCTTAAGTCAAGCATAAAATCAGTTATCCGTAGCGAAATTCTCATTTTAATTTTAAGTGTTACTTAAGTAAGCTATTATTTAAACAATTGTTTTTGCATCATAATTTCCTTAATTATATGTTTATATTTTATAGGTATGATATCGTACTTCATTCCAATAGTGCAAAGCATAAAAGCATTACTAAAGACGCTCGTCCTTCTGTTTAGCGATCTGCTACAGATATTTTTCGTCTTCAACTGGCTAAAAATATGTTATATGGAAAAGGCAATTTGCAGAGATGAAATTATCAGCGTTCATACGTACTCATGATGAAGCATTTTACAAAATGAATCATTTAATTGATAATCTGAAAGATATATTTCTGGATTCGCAAATTATTCAATCTATAAAAGTAAGAAATAAAAATACTGCTAAAAACGTGAAATTTTCTGTTGGATGAATCTACAAACATATCTTGTGTGAAAACATCATGTATCATGGTACGGTATTATGATAATTCTGAAGAACAGTAAGCCGTTTTTGGAGTGTGGCACAAGTTTTTGAATAATCTGATCCTGAAAGTGTTGAAGAAGGAGCAACAGCAAGTCGATTGTTGAAAAGTTTGAAATAATCATTCGAAGACTTTAATATACCATTTCAGAATATTATCGGATTTGCATCGGATGGATGCAACGTAATGATGAGAAAAAACAATTCGGTGCCACATGAATAAAAGAAATTTGTCCCAATATTAGAATACTAACATGTTTGATTCATTCATTACATCTGTGTTGCAATGATGCATGTATCTGTCTTCATCGAACACGTGAAGGTTTGGCACATGCTGTATATAATTCTAAGTTGTTGCATTTTAGTCAAACAAGATGGCTTTCATTAATGGCTGTTGTTGACAGAACGTTAGAACAGTGGGATGCACTGAGATTGTGTTTTGACGATGCATGGATTCCGGATCATATAACTTTTCATGAATTGAAATCAATCTTCATGAAATTCTTCATTCATTAAAAGTTTTTTTGTCTTCAATGGATTTTGTCTAAGATCAGTAGAATGAACGAACTATTTCAGTCAAAACTATTGCGCATCTGGTCCATGAACGAATGACGGTAGCTTATATCGAAATATTAACACGTTTTATTCATCGAGATTATATTAAGAACCAAGCATTGAAAGATGTAGATCCTAAAATATCAAAGAAATTTGCTTGACCTGCGTGAGATTCATCGTGGAATTGGTGTAATGATGCAGCTAGAAAAGCCAGAAATCCTTGCGAATCCTGATTTGATCACTGATTTTAAAACATGATTTCGTCAATTCTGTATAACTTTATGTGTCAAACTCAATGTAAGGTGGGTATCTGTTTTATATTTACATTTTCATTAATTTAACAATTTTTAATGAAACAATATTTTCAGGTACAATTTTTCTGATCCAATGCTCTCTCAAATTAATATATTCTCCCTTGCGGCTGCGCTGTCACAAAACGAAAGAGTTACAAAGTGACGAAAGTGTTACAAATATTAGTTCCAAAAATTATTGATCAATTGGGAAAGTGCTTGCAAAAACTGGATGATGAATGCCGATGACTTCCATGGGATTAGGTTCCAGAGAACATTAAAAAACAAAAGGAAGTTGACAATTTTTGGCATGAAGTAAGAAGAATTTCATTTTTTATGACAGCTGCAATCTTTTTAGTATCATCAAAATGAAAGCTCACATTATTCGTTGAATACTCAGAGAACAAATCTAACGAACAACTAACCAACTAACAAAAGAAATGAATAAAAAAAATTCAATGAATAAAATCATTACAACGGTTTATAACAAGAATTACTTGTTAATAAACATTTGAGAGTTTCTTTTATTAATTTATATTAATCCAGATTTCAAAGACTCCCAAAATTATCGGATCAAACATGAAAAGTTGGCAAATCTGTTTTTTTTATATTACATCTGATTAAATATTTATTATATTTTTTATTTTGTTATTATTATTTATAGCTCTAAATTTATGAGGACGAAATTAATAAGGAGCCATACGCAACTTCATCTTGTTTTGTGCTATATGTCTTGTCTCTTCCTATGGCAAATGCTGATTGTGAAAGTAAAGTTTCAAAAATTAAAAATATAAAACCAAAAAAAAAAAGAAATCGTCTCATAACTCATACAGTGAACGGCTTTCTTTTGGCTGGTCAGGGATTGCGAAGAGGTGATACATGTTGTGTTGACTTTAAGTCTGAACAATCAATGAATAAAAAGATGGACAGCAAGAAAATTGACAAGTTGTCATTGATAAACAAAGAAACTGGTAATAACGATTTCATTGATGCAGAAGAGGATACAAATGAAAATATTTTCTCTGACATCAAAACATACGATGACATTTAACGATGTTTTTTCGTTACAATAGATTTAAGAATTGTTGTCTTATTATATATTATAATAGTAAAAGTTTTCAGTTACTGAGATTCTCATGACATTTTTTAAGTGATTTTTGTGATAATATTTAATATAATTTATTAGTTTGACTAGGAATCGTTTAACTCGAAAAGTTTATTAATATTTTCTTCCTGACATCGTATTTGTCAAATTTTTAATTAATATTTATAAATTGTATGTAAATTGAATTTTCCATTCAGTTTTATTGGTGCAATAGATTTATGTATATTTTATGAATACGTATTTCAACTTAATGAAAGATATATTCATAATTGAAAACATTAAATGTATGTTAGAATTAATAAATTTTCATCATTTTCTTGATATTCTTATCATATATATTTACTTTTATACTACATATTCGTTAAAGTATAATTAAATTACATTTATTTTATTTTAAAATGATTACATCTAAGTTTTAAATAATTTTTTTGCGGATTTATAACGATGTCACATTATACTTTAATAACATATACTAAGACTTATTAATTCTGAGCAACATGATCAAATGATGTAAATATCGACAGCAGCAGATCATGAAGAATTGGAAAATCATTCACCACCTCGATCTGGATCCATATGCAAGAACTGGTAATATAGCAAAACATATAGTTCATCAATTGCATTATTCTCTAGGACGAACGGTTTAAATTTGTAAATATTGAATAACCAACCTTTTTATTTGTTTAAAATTATTATTTATTTCATGGCTTATAAGGACAACTAACAATGAAATATATTCATATATTAATGAAAAAAACGAAGTATCGCAATTAATCTGAATATGATATCATTGTCTCCATTTCTGACAATTTCAATTAACCTGGAATTTAGAAAAGGTGGAAAGGTCAATACAATTATTAAAATCAGAGCTGTAAAATAATAAAGCAATTGAATTAGTTTTTATATGCCTTGAAGCATAAAGATAGTTGTAATAGCTAACTTCATGAATTTCATAAACTTCTTTAATATCGAGGACTTCAATTATTGCAATTGTACTTAACAGCACTAGCGAAGCAACTTTTCTGGATGCAACGATTTTACTGACATTACAGGGCATTTGCTCCCTGTTTAAGCCAAATTTTTTCATTATGGATGCAAAACATTTGGAGGGAAAAGGTATATGTTGAATATTTACGATAAATTTTTCCAGGAAATCTGAGTAATAAAAAACAAACTAACCATATAACATGACTCATCGCGCGGTGTAGTAGTTCTTACCAGTGGGCATTATAATATAATGTTTAAATTAATTATATAATGATCAGGAATGTTTACATAAGTAGTGCAATTAATTTTTCCATACAAACATTATATTCATTTAAGAAAAGTCTTGTGGAGGTATGGAATTTTATGTATTAGCCGTACATTTGACCATACGACGTCCAGCTCACTGCAAGGTTATATTTGATCTGGGTTTGGATACGTTTACCATACTGCTCTTAATCTTACAACTTTCATCAGATCAAAAAAAAAGTCTTGATGAGTTATTGTATTCTATGAATTAGCCGTACATTTGACCATACGACGTCCAGCTCACTGCAAGATTATATTTGATCTTGATTTGAAACCGTCTACCATACTCTGCTTAATCTTATTGTTTTAGCCAGATCAAAAAAAAGGTCTTGATGAGGTATGGTTATTTATGTAATCGCCATACATTTGTCCATACGACGTCCAGCTCACTGCAAGATTATATTTGATCTGGGTTTGCAACCGTCTACCATACTGTGCTTAATATTTCGACTTTCACCAGATCAAAAAAAAGGTCTTGATGAGGTATGGTATTTCATGAATTAGCCGTACATTTGACCATACGACGTCCAGCTCACTGCAAGATTATATTTGATCTGGGTTTGCAACCGTCTACCATACTGTGGTTAATATTTTGACTTTCACCAGATCAAAAAAAATGGTCTTGATGAGGTATGGTATTTTATGTATTAGC
>JABFPJ010004014.1:0-14747 GCA_022817425.1 Gryon sp. ZL-2020
ATTGAAATGACATAAAAATTAAAAAAAAATAAAAAATAAAAAAAAGAAATTATATAAATACCTTCGGCACAACTTGCGAGGAATTTGCCGTTACTAGACAAATTAATATCCAAGATTGGCGAGGTGTGTCCTTTGAGAGCTCCGATCAGCCACGAATGTGTAAATTCCTGTTGTATGTCGCGTTTCTTCTTGTTTCTCACGCGTCTGCTTGTTTGGATGCTGCTGATGGATGCACTCGTAGTTTTCGGCTCCGCTAATGGAGTTGACTCACTCAGCGGTGGGGAATCTAAGGAAAATTACAAAACAAAAAAAATCCATCAAATTTAATTTAAAATTAATTACACAAATTATTAAATAATACTAATTAAATTTCGTGAAACAAATTAATAATTTAAATAATCGATAAAATTTAAATAATGGTCACCTTGACTATTGAAATAATATTGAAAGAAATTCCAAATTTGACTCGAAATGGCAGAAAATAGCATATTTTAGAAACAAGAGTTCTTTAACTTGTGTCAAATAATGCCAAATGACAACTGACAGACTTTTGAGAAAACAAAAATATCCAGCTGTTGCACTGGAAATAGACTTAAAGTAGTCATTAGCAGGTATTATGTACTGACCATCCTTACATCTCATTGGCTTAAATGCGATATGATTTTATACCTGAATATTCAGAAATTTTCATTCAGAGATAAGACAAATATTTCCGACGCTAATGACCCACAACAATGTACATGTCTGGTATTTGTTGTAAAGGAAAACGAACTCTTTAATTTCATTATTATTATTATTATTATTATTATAACTCCAAGTATATATCAACAATAATGATTAATTATTAGTAATAAACATTTCAATAATACAATGCATCTTATTCTTCTATTAATTATTGTATATTGCTTTATTCTAAATAGAAAACGAAATTCGACCGAAATTCGATTTTATGGTCAACTTTAGGGTTTGTTATATAAATATGAATAAATAATTAATAAATTATTAATAGATAAGCCAAATAAGTTCGAATGATTTTACCAATTTTCTTAAATAAAAAGTACTATTTTAAAACTTTATTTTGTTTAAAAAATAAATATCATTAAAAAATAGTCGTTAAAAATATGCATACAATATTTATTTATAAAATTATTTTTTTTCCAAAGGTAATTGAATTTTAATTTTTAGTATGAAAAAAGTTGAAATTTTGATGAGTAGTTTTTCTTTCTTTTTTTGAGTCAATAAATAATAATCTGTAAGACTTCTATTGCGCCTATGATTTTTTGTCGTCTTGACCTACATGACAGCTTTGCACTTGATCCTTTATACGCATCTATCAGGATAGATAAGAGTTGCAATATTCACACACAGTTAACAATAAAAATAATGCGGCAGTATTGATGCATTGATTCAAGGCTAGTTCAATCAATATTCAAGAGCACTATAATCATAGTACTTTGTTTATCAAATGCGCCCTGTTTATTCAATGGAAATGCATTAATTTAATGATTCAAAGTTTCATTATCTTAAAAAGTTTACTTCGTGGAACATTATCTTACAAAATATTTCATTTTTAAATAATCCAAAAGTAGTTTCTCAAAATTAATTTCTTTTATAACAAAAAACTGATGAATATTTTCATTCTTCCTGTAATTTGAATTCAATGTTTAATTATCTTACTAGGAATAAAATTTAATTTGTTTAAATATAAAATTCTACTATTTTTGATTATTTATAGATAGTTAAATGAATTTTCCATTGAAAAATCGTCCGTTCATAAGTTAAGGATACATATTTATAAATCAAAGACAATTAAAAAAAATATATTTTTTTGGAATATTAATCTCGATTTGAAGGTTGCTGCAAAAAATGCAACGTACACAGATTTGTGTGCGATCTACACTATATTGAATTTAAATTAGTTTTTTTAAATACTTATTAACATAGAATTGTAATTCAAAATATCATTTTGCTCATTTTTCTTTTAACTCGAAGTAAATTTCTTATGTAACATTTTGTGTGATCTTCAAAAGATGAGCATTTAAAATACTTCGATTGTGTGTATGTTAATTTAACATTCATTTGTTTTCATCAAATTTTAAAATAATCAATATTCAAGATAAAATAATCAATTTTAACATAGAAAATATAAATTATCATTTATTTAAGAAATTCTAATTTTTGTATTAAAAAAATGCATTTATTCAGTCAAATGTTGTTCTTTTAAAACTCGTAAAAAAATGATAGTAATTTGGATGGTGATAAGATGTGTCAAAAACCACCTGTGTGTCATTAATACTATGGCTGCAAGCTGCGCCTGGTAACACGTGTGCCTCGATGCGTGCGGACACGTGTGCATTCGGCGCATAGTAGACGTTATAAATACAACCACTCATACCGTTTAGTTATAAATAAATGTTGCACTTGGCGCGACTATTACTATCCCCTTAAACTTTTTTTTTTTCAAAACAAATATTATCTTTATTTCATCACATAATAAGATAATTTTTAAACATCTAGCTTTGAAACATCTTATTTGCAATTTTGGCATTTGCAATAATCATTTTCTCCTCCCCGGAATTGCATAAACATGTGGGTTTTCGTTTGATAATTATCATAAATACGCGCGAGTTTACGATTATTTAACTTTACAAGTTGTCATATTCAGGATCATGCGAGTTCTGTGCAATTACGTCACCGACTCTTTGGTGAATACTTTTTTTTTTGTTTCAAACCAAGTTTCAAAACAATCATAATAATTCAATTTGATTTTATATATTCGGTTTATGTAACCTGAGTCTGAATATACATAAATGCTATTCATTCATTTCAAAACGAATTATATTATTTGTTTAATTCATTATTATTTACTATAATATCAATTTCTGTTATATTGTGTGTGAAACATATAATAAGTGTCTGGCATTTCGTGTGAAAATATAAGCTAAAGAAGGTAGAAAAAGGAAAAGTTACTTTTAAATTCTATTTTCTAAGAAACATTTGATTGTAAACCAACGCTTTCTGAGAAGAAAAGAAAAGAATGTAAGACTTTACAGAAAGTTTCAACTAAGAAGCTTATGTTGAGTTTTTATTTTAACTGATAAAAAACATTAAATAGCTCATTTTTTTTTCATTTTAAGTGTTTATAAAGTAAACAAATAATTTGATTAATTAATTAATTGAATTGATTAAAATGAATTGAATCTTTCATCTACATTAATTAAAGATATAAAGACGATTTATTTTTGCCGATTTTTATTAATCAACAATTTTTTGTCTCTTATTGTCACCTGGTTGTTTTGAGAGTCAATAATCAATTTCGATTACGTATCATTAGAATGAAAATATGTGGTTAAATTAAAGCATTTTATTGCACTTTGTCAATCATTTTCGCACGATAAACTCGCAGATCCGACATATATCATGGAAATAAACTTCAAAAATGATGCAACAATTTCTTCGATATAGTAATATGAAAAGGATGATATGAAAGAAAACGATTACGCTTTTTTTTCGTAATATAACATAATTTTTCATGATATCATTCATTTTTCTAATTTGTCAAAGTTAATGCATTTTATGATTAAGCTTTATAATGTTTAATGAATATAATTTGAATCTTTTCTTGACTGCTTGTCTGTATTACGTGGTACCAATTTCTATTAATATTATTAAAAAATCATTATATTTTATTAAATTCTTCAAAACCAATTTTTGGCTCTACAAATTTATTATTCTACATTCTTAAAAATAATTTAATTGTTGTATTTAATTTAATTTTATTTGTACTCATTTTTATTTTATTATTCATTTTGATTTAAATAATTTCATATTTTCCATTTTCATTATCAATATTCAAATGTATATAAAAATATTAAATTGAAATTCATTAAAATGTATTTAAATGTAATATTCAGATTAATATTATATTATAAATGTGAATAATTATTTAAAATCATAAAAACTTTAATTGTCTTTGTTTTTTTACATAATTACTGTTTAAATGTTCATTTTCCGCAAATAAATTTATTCGATTGAATAATATTTGCACCAACACTTTAACATTGTTACGGTAATTAATGCACGACATTAACATAATTGTCCGTTAAATTATTTCAAAGAATACTCGCATAAAGTAATCCAGTAGATTAGTCTAATTTATAAAGATTCACATGATCATTAGACATTTCAATTAGTAATGAACAATCAGCTTGTAAAGCAAAAGTTTCATCATTTATTTTCACTTCGTACACAATGACTCCTTGTACCAGCAGGTGTTTCACTTTGTAACCATCAATGAAAATCTACCAACTGCAATTTCTCGCGATCCTCATATATTTGTTTCTTTTCTCAATTATATTTTCCGTACATTTCACTTGTAATATTTCTAAAAAAAGTATAATAAAAAAGAATATTAATAATAATTCATATATATAATAGTGCATCAATACAATTATTTATCTGCAAACTTTTCTCTACTTATAAATAAAATGCAAATATATATATATTATTTATTAGGTTTTTTTATATATTTTTTATATTGTTTTATTTCTTTAAACGTTAAGGTACTTTCTTTTATTAACAATTTGTTTGCTTTTTGCATTGCAAAATGGATTTATAAAAACGTGCCATCAACTGCTTTAAAATTACACCACGTTTCTTCACATAAAAGTCCCGAAGCAAAAGATTCAGTTCAGTCTCAATTTTTGCACATACAAAAAGAACATTTATCATATAAATTAACATTGTTATAATTACAAAAAATTCGTGCAAAAAAACAGTTTTATTTTACAAAAATAATGCGAGACACAAGTCAGTGTGAATTTTGCACAGTTGACTTTCTGAGTGGACAACTTAAAAGCATTGATAAGCGATGAGATGAAGTAGACAAGTTGCTCACTTTTGGAGACATTCTTATCAGAACGTCGAAGATATCCAAGTAAGATGATGATTAATGCCGCAATGGCACTCGTGCCGACAACGAGGGATAGCGTCTCGCCGAGTTCCATGATCTTATATATGTATAGATATATATGTAGAAACACAAATGAAGCACTTAACGTGAAATGATGGAAAGGTAAATGAGAGTAAAGAATGAATAAATTGTACAAGAAAATTCGCCGGCCGGCCGATCAAACAAGCACGCAATGGCAAAATTGGACGGCGTTGCACTCGCGAGTCGCGAAACGGCCGCTAAAACGGATGCGGCTGAACCACCGTCACCGCCGAGCCGCGTGCCAAATACAAAAGTTCGTCGCGGCGCTGCTGTCGCCGGCGCCCGAATGCGCGCGCTGCTCTCAATTCACTCAGTTTGTTCATTTAAAAGCCGCGCTTTTGCACTAATTTTCTGTTTTTGTTTTTCTTTTTAACTAAATACACTTAATTTTGTCACTTGTTAAAACGAAAATGTGTTCTTTCACAAGAAAAATGTTCAATGTCAGAAACTGCGCTGATCAAAATCCAACAAAATTTTAAAAAATTGTATGTTGATTTAATCTTGTTGAATGAAAAGTGGATATTTTAATCGATCACAAAATTGCAAACTACAAAATTGCAATTGCGAAAAATGTGTTGCAAAGTTGGTTGGCATCATCCAACTGAACGTACGTCGATTGACGGAGTTAAATGTGCGCGCGCGGTCCGTATCTCACGAGTTTTGAGTCGCGTGTCGCGCGATTTGCACATTATGATTGGGTATATACTCGAGGAGCGCGCGTCGACCGGGGCTCTCGGTTCTCCCCACCAAGCACCAACTCTCACCCCGAAGTTGCCGCCACTCCTGCACGGCCGCGTGATCGCGCGCATATTCCAAGGGGCTCGATTTTATTTTATTATTTCCCGCCAATAATTTTTGTCTTTTTTTTTATTGTATAATTTTTGTGTATGGTTTAAAACGTGTTATGTTTTAATTGTTCTGCGACTGTGTTGTTGTTTTCGCTAGTGCCAGTTGGTTACACTTTGACAATGACTCACTTTTTTTTGTTAATTTGTTATATTAATTGATTGATTGTATCCATTGTTTTCTTTTTACATTTGAATACAAACAGGGAAGTGATTTTTGTTGAATGAAAAAGACTGATGTGAAATAACATAAACACCATGAAATTAGTGTCATTTTGAAAAATGTTTAATTCAATGAAATTTTTGTTTTTTTTGAGATGACAATATACGTTATTTGTCACGCGGTGTCGAAAGTGCAGTTTTTAGAACTAGTACGTTTTTAAAAAATGCATGTTCGGCTTCCTTGTAACAAACAGTATCGTTAGCATCATGGGAAATAAACAGAAATTCTTTCTTAGTACAAAATATACTATACTTTAATTTACATAAATAGTCAAGTAGTATTACAATTGAATTATTGAAATTGATGAATTAAAACTCGACCATTTCATTTCATACTTTTTATGAAAAATAAATATTTAAACAATTTATATTGAAACAGATATTACAACAAATCTAAATCTACGTCTTTCAAATATCATAAAAATGATAAAACGGTTATTGTTGACTTAAAAACACTTATGTTTCATTGAAACATAGTTTCATGTAAATATTTGTACAACATCTAACATTAAATAAATACAATAGCGTCATAATAAGTACATTTGTATAATTGTAGATCAATAAGGAAACATCAGTTTTTTAGAAGGTTGACGTAAATTCTTTATACATCTATGCTGGCTATCAGAGTCAGTTTTGATATTGTTTTATCTGCCGCTTTTTTTTGGCCCCTTGATTTTGTAAAACAAAATTAAGGAGCCAATAAAATGTCCCGTTGCAAATATTACATAACTTTACATCAACAATATCATTGCCAGAGCATTAAAAGTGATTTCCTTATCTTATAATCCAGTATAAATTTATTTCAACCGGTTTTATTCATAACTCAATTTTTATTTTTATAATAAATTTGATATATGCATTATATGTGTAGTCTCAAATTTTAATAAATTTGTTGTATTACATAAAGTTGCAATTCAAAATTTTATATATTTCAAATATTTTTTTGTTTAAAAAACATAAATTTAAAGATAAGAAAATCCATTTGTTATTTCAACCTTTAATTAAAAAAAAAATAATAATAATTTGGAAATGAAACTTTCAAGTACAAAATTATGCAGACAGATTTTCTTCACTCACAGATGATTGAATGAAGTATCAGATAAAATATAATACTCGTATAATGTTTATAACTCATATGACTTGCAAAATAAATTTATTAGTTACATTGTTAATACGAAGTGACTTTGTGTTTCGACATTTTTTATTAATAGTAACTTACAATTTTTTTGTAAGTTACTTTCAACTATACTTCTCTGCGCAATTACTTTTTTCAGTAAAATAAACATTTACATTTATTATCAAAAATGTTTATCTATTTATAAGAATATTTTACTATTACGTAAATTAATATAAAATTACAGATGAATTTAAACATAAATGCCAATTACAAGTAAAATTTTGAACTTACAAGTTTAATTTATTTTCCCATAAATTTGCATTTTTCATTGATCATATACTTTTTCTTCTCATTCAATTAAAATTACTGAATATCAAAAGTTCAAATCTAATTAGCTTTGCCTTAAATAGTTGTGCTTGTATTCATCATTCGTGAAACATACATACTTTAATTTGGATTAAGTTCTATAAGAAAAAAATGTGGACAATATATTATCTTTGTATATCGTAAATTAGGTCCTACTGTAAATGTTTGCTGAAAAGATATACGGATATTAACACCTTTTAGAAGATATATATAACCTAATTAAACATTCTAGTCGCCTTAAAACAGTTTTAGTTTGGTGTCTTAAAGACCAATTAACAACATTTTTTAATACCACTTCTTTGTCGTTTCTATATTTTTCTTTAATTACTTAAATTACGTTATATAATTATATGTTATTAACGAAACAAATTTGTATGTATTTTTTCGAAGAACAAAAACTGCTTCGACTTTTTTGATTTTACGGAATATTATGAATTTGATTAAATTAGACTCGATTATGAAACACGAAAATGTCTTATCTGATATTAAATTAAATACAAATGTGTTTCTGATAAAGTTACCTTGATTGGATAAGGGTTAAGGTTATTTGTCAAACATACCAACGTGGATAAAAAAATTGTAATAAAATGATAATTTCTGAGTAAATATGAATTTCCTATACATTTTGGAACAACTGGGGTGTAAATTTCATGTGAACTATCGATGAATAAATGACCTTCGGATACTTTGCCTTTGACTTTAATCTTTCTTTTCAGTTCCCTTTTTTTCTATTACAGACAAAAAAATGAATGCATACTATTCAGTAATAAAAGCATAAATGAAAAATTCAGGGAAAAATTCTCAAAACTATTGAGTTAAGTGTATTGACCCTTCTTGAACAGTTCAAAGAACTTTTTATTTAATGATTTAATACTTTTTCCATAAATTTCACAAGTTTCCATGTATTACTGAATAAGAGTTTTCTGAACGCTTTATTTTTTGCGAAACAAAAATTAAAGCGTAAAATAAGTTGCAGAACATCAATCTTTAAATTAAAAATAAAAAAATTAATTTAAATTTAAAAAAGATTAAAATTAAGTAATTTAATAATTCACATAAAAAAACTTTAAAGAAAAACTAATTTTTCATAACACATAAGTTAAAATATTTTTGAATTATTTTATTATGCAAAATAATGAAACCACAATTCCAAAATGCGTAATTATTTAAAAATAAGTAGAACAAATGTTTCTGGCTAGATGAAAATGAGTATTCCCTCAAAGAATCTAATTCTCGTTCCATGATTAGAAAAAAATTAATACTCGTTTTATGTAAATGAACATTGTTTACAATGTCTTTTGTTCAAATATGTATGCCTTACATTAATTTCATTTAATTTGCAATTGTTCAGCAGACGGATCGAAGCTTTGAAAAAATATTTGCAAACATCCAAGCAACCGGAAACAGATATAACTTGCGACAAAATTACGCACATGAATTATCAACTACAATATAATATCTGTTAACATATTGATTTGCATAACATAAATTATTTCAAAAAGTGCAGAAATAACACTTTAAGCTTGTTTATGTTTTGTTACTTACATTTGAGTGCGTATTTTGAACAACATTTATATCGTTTTTCATCCAAAGAGCAAAACGATATGAACATTGTCAAATCAAACTGTCTGTTGCACTTTTATAATTCAACGCCACTATAAATATATACTTTCTGCATAATATACTTTACACTGTCGGGTAATCAAAACAAGTAATTGTCTTTTTTCGCTTTTGTCCGTGGAGTTAGCTTTATTACGCATATTATGGCGACGTTTCTTTTATAACAAGAGAAAAGATAGAGACTGTTAATGACGAATTAAATGTGACATCGCATTAATTATCACTGATAACGTCACTTTTCTTTGCTATGATAATATGCTATAAGAGTGCAGTATCTACATTGTATGTTGCATTGCTGCTTCATTTGCTGTTGATTTTTGTGAAAAATAGCTTTTTATTAATAAAGAAAAGAATTTGTTGAAAATCTTTTCTTCATGAAACTTTCTCTCCCAAGGGAGGCAAAGTGTTTTCATCCCTTCGGTGACGTAATGGAAGTTTACACATGAAAAAACTCCTTATGAAACCGACAAAGTTGGTCATATAAAGAATACAAATAGATACATTTAGAAAATCTTTATGTCGAGGTATGTGAAATGTCTTATACATATTTACAGAAGAATAGAATAGAAGAAAAGTGTTACAAACTATATTTTTTACACCGAAGGAACCGAAAATCGGCACTGTTGTTCTTGTATAAGATTACTACATTCGTCTAGAATCGGCAACTTTTCTCTTTATTTGCGAAATATACTAATCGTGTGCAGCATCTATATCCCAAAACGAGAATATCCCGATACAAAATATACTAATATTTTACAAGGAAAAATGTTACAACAAAAATTTATATTTATTTTTTTAAAAATTTATTAAAAAAAAAATTTATTTTTTATATTTATTTTTAATAAACATAAACTTGATTGATTCAAAAACATTAAAAAGTTACTTCAGAGCTCCTTAAAATTACTTTATTTCCTAAAATCATTCAAACTATAAACTTTACACAAATACAACAAATGAAAAGATTTATTTAAAGTTAAGTTAAATTTTAAAATGTAATATAGCAATTATTGCTACTTTTATATATTCTGTGATTGTAAAAAAGATAAACTTACTTGAAAAAAGTATAGTCATTTTTTTCATTCTGTCTTTACAGAGTAATGTAATTTTGCAAAGTGAAACGATTATGTAAAAAGCATAATACGACATAGTAATTTTTTGCTGAGTACATATGTACTTTTGTCACGAAATGAAATACTCATATCCAAACAATTACTGTATTTTCTTTGCTCTAATGTTTTAATCAATCTATTTGCAATGTTTTATTAATCATTGTTGTGTAATTTACCGCCGTTCACGCTTCATTTGCAATTAATTTGAATTAATTTGCTGGAACTTGCGTTCTTCTTTTTTTCGTTTATTATTTTTAAGTAACAACTTTTTGTTCGATTATTTTAATGTATGATTATAAATATTAATTAAAAGATACGCTTTTCATAGTAGGAAATCAGTCCCCATAGAAACAATGATTTTTCTTGATCATTTATAAACATGAAGGTTAATCGCGGTATCTTGCTTTTTTATGCAATATGTCGTTTAATGCAAATGATGTTCAATTAGTGTTTATAATCAATTGATTGTAAACATTATTTTCAATTTTAATAATGACTAATTATAATAATTTTATTTATAATAATTATTGATTAATTATTCATAACGATTAATGTGTAATAACGATGAAAGAAATGTAAATTTAAATTTTTGTATTAATTAAAGTATTCTCTGTTTTTACATATTTATGTTAAACTGTATTTATTGCATATTAGAGTTAAAATAACTTTAAAAATTTGTTTGTTTGTTTGTTTGTTTGTTTGTTTGTTTGTTTTTTTTTTAAGAAGAAGACAATGAAAAATAAGAATAAACTAAGACAGAGTAATAACTAAAAATAAAATCATTATATGTATTTCATATTTCATTGTCAAAGACTTGCTGAGTAAAAACTATTTCAGTCATTTGTCTTCGGAGTATAAATATTTGATATAGCTTTTAACATTTTTCAAACAAATTATTCACTAATAAAACTTTCGATTAATTATCATCGAGAAATTATTTCAACATAAAAACAAATAAATGATTGGAAAATATATAATTTTACATACATAATGAAGTAAGTAAAACCAACATTTACACAATACTTAACGCACACATAAATAGGTGAATCATCGATTGAAGCATAATATCGTTTTGTATTAAATTGAAAATACAAAGGCAGCCATTCAATCGAATTTATGTTGACCAGATGTGACCATCTTCGGTCAAAATTGGCAAAGTAAAAACGTGTTTTCTCGGGAGTTGCAAAATTTGCGAGGTCGATAAAAAAAAAGAGAGGTGAACAAAAACTGAGTGAATACGAGATTTTGGCTTAAGGCAATTGACGTACGTATAATGTTTTGATACGTAAGTAATCTTATTCGTGTTGATTATAAGAAATATCTTGGTCACAGATAAACACGTTTGGCGCGGGAGAAAAGCGACGAGGATGACGTAAGCGCACGTTAGTGACACCACGTGTAACATCCCATTTTCACTATACGTGTATACACTACGTGTGTACGTAATTCCGCGTGCGTTAGATCAAGGTCAACCGCGAGGTTAATTATTTTATTGAAGGTCTGCGACGCGTCAGGTCAGCATTTATTGATTGCTGCGAATCGCATAGCAGTCTCGCACTTTAGCTGCATCGTTTTTTTTCCTCATAGTCTTAGCTACTGTTTCAAATTCTTTTGTCTTCTTTTATCGGTAAACGTTTAATCAAAGTGGAAGAGTGGGAAGGAGATTTATCCTAAGAATGCGGATTAATTTGCAAAGGCGAATGTGTGGTATAAGTGCTTTGCTAATTGTGACGTTTTTGCGGGGAATTTTATTTTGTAATTGAAATGAACAAATTTGCCCGAGATAAATTAACAATTTGAATTAACAGAAATTATTTGTTTTTGAAATAAAAATTTACCCATTCATCCACGTTGATTCCACATTGAATCGAGATTTAATAATGGATTTCACATGGATTCAACGTTAATGAAGGAAGATTCGGGATTAGATTCTAAGATCAAAATTTGCAAATCTATTTAATAAAATTGTATAAGTATTATATTACTTTGTATACTTTTATGTAGTATTATTTTATTTTTATTTATTATATTATTTTTTATAATTTTATTATTATTATTTGTTACACGGAAAGAATTAATTGATCAAAAATTACTATGAATCTGGCTAAATCTGTGACGGTAATGTTGTTTTCGTGATAATTGATAGATTTTGACTAAAATGTACCAAATTTTGATGAATTTTTACTAAATTAATAGTAATTTTTACAAATATTTGTAAAAATTAACGCGAGGTTAAAATACGACGGCTTATTAAGAAATAGCGCAGGTACCGAGTTCGAAACTCGGAGATGGATTTTTTTTATAATTTTAAAATTATTTTACTAAGTCAAAAATTAAAATGTGTTAAATGCATTCACCGTCGCAAGTTTATTCGGATATTTAGTAATTTGTAATCAGTCATTTTCTTATGTGTAGTTTTTATTTTTATTTTTTTAGCATAGGAAACTAAAAGTTAATTTTAGTAATTTTTAGTTTCCTATGCAAAAATACACAGTTTGATAAAAAATATAAATGTCTTACATTTTCGAAAATATATAATTTTTAGTCTTAAAAAATGTACTAATTTTTCAACGCATAATTCATCCACATATAAGAAAAATCATTGAACAAATATTTTACTTATATTCAGTAAAAACTGATTTACCTAAAATAATGTATTGTTTACAAGAAAAGAAAAAGAAATAGTGCAAAACTGGATTACAAATGCATTCGTTACGTATGTGATTTGTAAAGCCTAATCTAAATAGACAGTAGACCGTTCGATGAGCTAATGAACGGCACGTATCGCGACGTACTTTCAATTGAATCATCGGCCTTCCACGGATCGTTTAATCATTATACGATCGCGATATTTTATGATTCATCTGGCGGAATCACCAACGCACGTATACGATCGTCTCGACCGCAGTCACCCAAATATTGAGTCAACTTCTCGAAACGCCAATTGCGTATTCTTCAAAATTTTGCATGACGACAAATTTTCAACCGTTAAAAATTTAATGACGTATCAACAGATATTCGCAAAAACTGCACATAAAAATTTTCCTCATAAAAATTGAACAACTCAATTTGATTAACAAATTACGCAGCTTTTAGTTGTATTTATTATTTAAGGAAATGTCTCAAATTACAAACAAGAATTTCTTGAAATTATACAACAAACGCAATAGACGATGATAAAGATATAAAAGGATGACTATTGCAAAACATTTTTTGTTATCTTGCACATTTTACAAAAATAACACCTTTTTGTGAAACATGATTGGTTAGTTGAAGAAATTTTGCAAGAAATTGCGCCGTACTTACGGTGCAGATAAAATCATAACATCCGACAAAAAAAAGGACAATGTGGAAGAAAAAAAGTTGAATGAAAATGTCTTAAAGCGCGATAAATCAATCAAGCAATTGGAAAAAAGCGTTCATCGCGCGATAAATGAACTGTTGTTAGTTGTATATAGCAACACCGCTAATTAATCCCCGGACATAAAAAACTGTTTGGAGAATAAATATGTAGTTGAACGAACTTCAACGTTACGTTCATGTATTTCGATCATAAAGAGTTAGGAGTTACATAAAATGATCAGACATAAGATTGTCATAATGTTACATTTATATATTAAATTTTGATTTGATTAAAACTAATTTAATAAACAAAATTATTATTGCATGGCAAAATGAATGAGAAACAATTTTTTTTATTTCTATATAAGAAAATTCCTTAAAATTTGAAAAACTATTTTTTCGTTATTTAAAATTAGCAAAAAAGGTCTCGTAAAATCAAGGGAAACACCAATTATAATTGATTATAATTATAAGCAACATATAGAAAATAATCGCATGAAGTAAACTTTGACCAGTTTTAAATATTAGATTTAGAATTTGTCAATTAACAATTTTAGAAAAAAACTAAGTTTATATTATATTATTATTAGTTGTATCCAAATTTAATTATATTTTTGTATACACTGACAATCATAGATCTTGATTTTTTACTCTTTTTAATAGCATTCTGTATCCATAGGCAAAAAATAATCAATTTTGCTGTGAAAAACAGTAAAAATGAAAGTTATCTTAGTAAATATTTGCGTTATTTTCTTCATAAATTATTGTTTTCAACAGTAAAATTTGATGCTTTTTTGTCGATGGATTCAGAATGCTATTAAAAACAGTAATAATTCAATTGAAAATTGTACATTTTCAGGTTTTATGATTGTCAGTGTATTCAAATTAATATTGAAAATTTCACTGTAAATGTGAACTGTAAAATTATAGTACATTTTATATTGCATTTACTAGAAAAGTAAATTCAAAGTATACAAATATAGTTAATACATTGTAACTTTATGATCATTCTAAAAATTTATAGTTGAACTACGAAAATATAGTACATTAACTATAATTATATATGATGAGATATAAATGATTAAAGTTGCAATATAACTTTACAGTATAACTATAAAATTTTATTATTGGAA
>JABFPJ010004015.1:0-14743 GCA_022817425.1 Gryon sp. ZL-2020
AAAAAATCATGTGAATATAATATTGAATTATCTTTCATTTAAACTGTAATAATTGGTAAATATTTCAATGCAATCGTTATTACAGCCATAATACCTTAAATTTGAAAAAATGGAAATTACTGTACCAAAATGAATGTTTAAATATATCCATATTTTTACATATTCAAATTTACAGGGAGTATGTAAAATATAAAATAGAATTTATTAAAGTTTTTGAATTACATTTTGTGTCAATTTCATTATTTGCAACATGATTTGCATGCAAGTTGACATTTTTAAAAACAATTAAATACAAAGAACAAATTTGCGGGATATAACCTTGAATATTAATGTAATATAATATTACAACGCTTTCATTATATTTCGAAAATATTCATGAAAGTATTTATTTGAGCACTTTCTATGATAATCGAAGGAGGAAATACTTTTATTAGTTATTTCACTTAAGAATTCATGTTATACTTATCGTATAATTCTATTCTTTCATAAATGAGTAACGACAAAAAAACGGATTTTTCTCTCTAAAGATTTTCTTGAATCTGAGAAATACTTTAAAAGAATGATTCTGTTGCATAATAAAATAATCTCATAAAATATAAAAGTTTATTACGTTTATAGAATCAGCGAAGATTTTTTTGTTTAATGTATTTACATACAAATTATTTTCTTTGAAGTAGATTAAATTTTTTTAAAAATGATTCATCATATTATTTATTTTAGAAATATGTATTATAAAGAAAAAAATGTCAAACGATTTATTTAGTAAATTAATTGTTCAAGTAAAGACAGCGAATATTTTAATTACTTGCAGTTTTACAAATGTCAAAATCTTTAATAAAAATAAATAATTTTACATTAATGTCATTTCTACTTGTCTAATGTTAATAAAGAAGATTTAAGAAGAAATAAATATTACGTATACGTAAATATGTCTTGAAAAGTCTTTTAAAATGTTCAAAGTAAAATCAAGTTAACCATTCGTTTTAACTATAAATTAATAACCAATAATTATATCCACGATTAAATGTTTAAACAGATAAAATGTGTAATTTAATTCACGTTTCAATTGGAAATTACATTACTGACTAATCATAAATATAACGGCAAATATTTAAATGTCAATAAGATTTCACTGTATCAGCTGCAATTAGAATACTAATAATAAATAATTTGTTTTATTTTCAAATGTCTCTTCATTAAAACAAACGAAAAGAAAATTGTGTTAGTATTGCTCTACTAACTCGTTCTCTTGTATTTCTATCCGCAGTCTGACCCAAATTGCATGCTTAAAAGCTCTAGCAAGATTGTCATTTATAATTGTCGTCTACACAAATAATGACCCTCACGAAAAGAATGGATGCACCAGAAAATAACTTGTTATTATGTTTTGGTAGGCGGTCGGTACAGGTACAGGACCATGGGGTTGTTCGTGGTACGCCAAATCGGGCTTGTACATCTTCCTAAATCGCTCCGGAAGATGTGCTGCTGCCTGCGATGCCGACATTCTTTGGTCGCAGCGGGACAAGAAACTTGCCGAAGGATTCGCGGCTACGTTTGCCTCGCTCTGTCTTGTTTCCGTGATCTTCGCAATCCTCACACTATTTATGCCACGAAAACCTTACAAAATTACCAGCATTGCCGGTAAGAAGAAGAAAAAGCAGAACCAAAGAAATCTTAAGTAACTCGACACTTACGAAGAAAAATACTTGTTTACGCCAATAAAATGAAAATTTACGACAAGAAGAATCCTTAGTAAATTTGAAATTGGGCTTGCCACATTTGAACTTAGGCCTGAGATTGGTAGAAACACAGTAACCCCGATAAAGTTAAATTTTAGTTTGAAACACGGCAACCTGCCGAGGCCATGATTGCATACGCGTTAAAAATATCTTAGACTAACTTTCTGATTGGGTCTTGATCGGATAATATTGGGAATTCACGTTGGGGCCCGATTAAGTATACACATTCCGACCCAGTTTGAGTACAATTAGATTTTTATATTTCATTTAAAAAGTCCAAGCCAGGCCTCGGTAGGGTCCCGGTTGGGCTCCGACTTGGATACTTTAGATAAGTGTATGGTCTCAAAATTACTTTTATTTTAAATGGCTGGTTTGTGTAGTGATCAAGACACCGGACTAACACCTTGGGGTCGAGATTTCGTTTCCTGAGGGTGTCACTTAATTACCCTATTGATGTTTTTTTTTTATTTTAATAAAATAACTGAGAAATATAACATGGCCCCAGGCGGGTCCAATCGTGGATTTCATTCAGGATATTCGATCAAGCACACGCACATAAACAGTGCCCAACCAGGGTAACTAATCAGACCCTGATTTATAAGCGCGGATACCCAATTAGACCTCTACATCTGCCCGATTTCAGAATTTACTAAGGCTGTTTTAAAAGTTTCTTTACAACGTTTTCATTTTTATGGAAAATTGTTACAAATTGTTCCACGCATTTTTTTAACAAGAAAAATAACTAAATAATAAGTTTTGTTTTTTATAGCATCATCAAAGTCATTTTAGGATTAAAAATATAGAATTAAAAGAAATTTGATAATTAAAGTTAATTTGAACAAGAAAAAAGTAAAATAAAGCGTCATTTGAAACAGTGAACACGATACAGGAAATCATCAGCGACTTTTTATTTCTAAATATAGCTTGCGTTGTAGAATTTTAGCTTTCAATCCAGTAGCCTGTCACAATAAACTAAAACTGTATGGCATTTCTCAAGTCATTGTTTGACTTAAATAACATCTTTTAACGGATACAAGATGGTTATTTATGGAAATCGTAAATTATGATTTTATATGATTCAATTATTCTACATTACATTCAAACATTTTGCTTAAGCAGCCATATTTTATGCGACTATAAATTAAAATTTGAACAGAAATGTTCGTATATTGTATGGAACAAACCATCATAACCATGGTTAACTGTACGATTAAATAGTATAATTATTACTGTCATAATTGTAAAATTCAATTCAGCATATATTTATACGTTGATATTTGAGAAATAATCAGTATTTATGTAATTAAATTAGATAATATAACAAACTAAGTATAATTAATGTTATAAAGCAATCAGAGGATTTCTAAACGACTTGTCGGACAAATTCAACGTTCATTCTCAAGGTTGTATAGTCGTCAGAAATCCAACCTGTTCGCAATCCTGATCACAATCTGAATGCCTGGTTATGCGTTCAACATTTACAAGGTGTAAAAGAGATTGCATGGGATGATATCACTAGAAAGACTAGCATGCCATCGTGCGGAGTTATTTAATGATAATTTATCAACAACGTAAATGTACGCTAGGATTTGCGCCAGGAGTAGTATATTTCGCGCAGTCAATTTCTAACAAGATTCTACTCGACACTTAATAAGCACACAAGTTGACGTGGGCAGTATGTGACAGGCAATAATTTTACTCTTGTCTTTGCGTGACGTTGAACGAGCGTGACGTACCCGGGAAGCCGACCAGATCAGAAAGCGACAGCGGTAGCCGTGTCGGCACACATATTAGGAGCTCTTCAATACGCCATTTTTCTTCACTCCTTGGCTTTTTTAGTCAATGTTTAAGATGTATGTAAAAAAAAGCTGTGTAGAAACAAAAACGCGAACTACAAAATCATCTTTAGTATTGTATATTAATAAAGTTACCAAGATTACTGACTTTAACTTGATTAATTATTTATAGTTTATTTTTGTTATTTTTTTAATTTGAAGAAAAATCATTAAATTTTTGTAACAATATTCTTTGCTGTTACGAACAATTTGTTTCAATTTTGGAATTGTTATAAAGTGTCGAGGTACTGAGTATAATTTATCTTACGAAGTATTTGTCTGAGGAAACAACGATTCAATTGCGACTTTATTATTTCAGAGAAAGCAATAGCGTGTTTAGCAGTATGCCATGCCGTTGTTGCTATAGGCTATGTAATACGACTGGCTGCGGGCAGAGTTAATGTCGCGTGTTCACCGGTCATCCCTTTGCATTCTCAAGATCAGGTTGTCATCTCGCAACAACAACAGCAATACCTCACCCAGGATGGCCTAGCAAGTCCTTACTGTGCCGTTGTCTTTCTACTGTTATATTACTTTAGCAGTGCAGCTAACGTTTGGTAAGTTAACTATATTTTTTTAATTAAAGTTCTAACATTTTTAGATCGAATTTTTCTCTGCTTTTTTAGATTTATCTTTTTTACGAAATATTTTGTTTAATTTTATATTTTATTTTGTTAGCGTATATGTTTAACAATCGTGGACATATACACTAACAGCACTTTTAATATAACTTTAATTTTGATTAAACCAAATCCAAAAATACCTTTCAGTGCACGGAGAAAAATTGTGAATCTTGTTATATTTCTATAAGTACTTCATAAATGTATGTTTCATTTATATGTATGTTAATATGTATATAAATGTATGTTTCATATGTAAAATGTATATACATCTGTATATACATAAACTTTCTCTTGGCATGCAAAAATAATCGTATATCAATTATATTTTTAACTTTTTTTGAAAAATATTTTATAAAAGCGCGCAGTAATCAGAATTACTTCGCAATTTAATCATAATAGATAGAAAATAAGAAATATATAAAAATGATTAAGAATGCTTTGTGTTAAAAAATATTGTTATCAGAATTTAGTTAGTAATTTAATCTTAAAAATGATCAATATATCTATTTTTGTTAACAATTAAAATTTCAAAAAATAGAATACTGAAAAAAGTGTAAAATAAATCAGCTATTTAGAAAGTGAAAATAATGATTTAGATAGCACTTGTTTGGACAGTGTAAGTAATTATAAAATAAATTTTTTTAATTTTAATTTATTATTATCGAGAATTTGTTTAATATGATGAGTAATTTTGACTTGAGTAATTTATTTCATAAATTATATACATAATAATTTATAAAATAGAAAAATAATTTAGTTTTTGTATTTGTATAAGAAATACATTATTTACAAGAGATACATTAATATGTAGAATTGATCTTGTCAATTGCTATTTAATCGTAAACATTAAAAATTAATTAAAGATTGTTTTGAACAAAAAAAGAGAGAATCTTTATGAATAAATTATTCAACTATCTGGTCTTCACTTTCGTCATGATTATTTTAAATAATTCATATGAATAATACTTTAATCCAAAAATACTGACATTAATCACTGACAACTTTTTATTTAACCTGCAATCTCATTTAACATTCCAAGTAATAACACTTTTGGCATTTTTCTTCAGCACGTGTGTTATAACTTGCGATAAAGTTCAAAAACAGGTCAAACAAAATATGTTTGGCAGAGCAACAAAATCGGCCGAGAAAAAGGAATGCGCGTTTTATACGCTTGAAAATCAATAACAATCCTGCGATTTTTCATATGTAAGCGCCGCAGCGGAACTGTTAAGTTAATAATCTGTTTCGCGCAATGCAAGGAATCTTGGCGTAGCTACAACATTGTACCATCTATGCGGCGTGGCTGATATGAAGCGCGCGCGAGCTGCCACTTCGGCGCGCGTTTTTGCCAAAGTCCATGAGGTCTATCATCTTCTTGTTCCACTTCCTTCTTTTCTTCCTTTCGTTGCATCGCGCTTTTACTTTTATCTCATCAAAAGCGGAAGTGACCGAACACGCGGTATTCCTGTGTCGAATTCCTAGCGTTCATCGCGACGTTGCGATTTGGCGCCGAATGACGCAGGATAACGATCTGGCAACAACGGCAACTCCCCTCGAGTCTCTAACGAGCCTTCGACTCCCATCCAGTTCTCCAACCAAGAGAAGTTCATCTCGCGAAGTCCAACGGGTGGTCCAAAACTAACCAACCACGCATCTATGAATAATCATTCAACAGCGAGGAATGTAGATAATCATCCACTGAGCATCATTTATCTTTTGTGTCAAGCAAACCAGGAAAATAATTATTCTCGCTGCACCTCCAAATTCGCTGCTTAATTATTCCGTCACGATTTATTCGCTCCTTGTCTCTTAATCGACTTTTGCCCATTTCGCCGTTTATTTATGACTGGATCATCCTTTTTGCCTAAGCAACGTTTATTGACAACGAATATGTTGTTAACACGCTGGTAAAAGAATATTTTGTTTCCATACTTTTATTTTGTACTGAATTAATGCTACATTATTTCATTCTATATATCGATTAACATATTTTTAGTTTAGAATAATTCAATTTACATTTACTTGTTGACATCTTAAAAATCAAACATTGTATAATCTCCTTTTTAAATTTTTTTTATATAGTAGTAGAAATGTATATTTTTAAATTGTTTTCCATCATTATATCATATATATGATACAATCTATAAAATATGTTTTCAAAAAAAAAAAAAACTGCCAATTAACCAATAAAATGAATTTTACGTGTTATCGTTTAATTCATCTTGTATGTCTGAATGAACGCCAACAAAGAACAACTGCATTATCTTGCGTGCAATCGTGAATTTGCTTTGCAAAGGTAGATAATTTGGTTTCGATAAGACAGTTGGACCGTTCTCACGGTACTAATCGAAATGTGCAATTTACAAATAAGTCGTAAATTTATAAGGACCAGTTAATGATTACGTAGTTTATAGCAAAAGTGTCATTTGATTTACAAATAAAGTGCAATGCATAACGAAAGCGCACTTTATAGAACGCAGGTGACGCGAGCACGATTTGGTATAGTTGCGTTCTCCTTTTTGGGGACTATTTTTTGCCGTTCAATGTGCTAACTCAAAACGTACCGACAACTTTTATTTGGAAATCAATTAATTGAACACGATACGGGCTTGCATTGACTGAAATACGAGCCTTTTGTAAAGCGACATTTGGACTAGGAAACAGGATAAGAAATATTGAGGTCAATGAAATTGTGAACAGTTTTTTTTCTATTACTTTTCAACGTTGAATAGGATTTGATTTGCATAGTGGATTTAATATTTAAGTTCTAGAAGAAAATTATTAATAAAATATTTTTAAAAATGTATATTTTAAGCAAAGGGGCATTTGAAAGACTGAATAATTGATTTTTATGAAAGTCAATTTTCATTCCTTTGACGAAAATGAGTCGAGTAAATATCTATATATGTGTGAAGTTTGTACTGTGTGAAAGAAATTCGATATTATCGAGATAAAATTCATAATATATACCGGGATTATACATCATCTATTAAGTAACATGTTTCGATGAGTTAAACTAAGCAGATTGATAATTTTGATTATCAGGATTTGAATATAACTTGAATTTCGCATAAATTAATCGAAGTTTTGGTTATATTTGATCAAATTCTTTTCTTAAAAAGTGTCAACCGCAAATATAAAAAATATGCTAATGATATACGCCTAGTCAACGAATTATGCATTGTAATTTAAAAAATGAAACTTTAATATGACAAAACTTTATATTTCAACCATATGTCTTCTTATGATGTAATTTCAAGTGAAAAAATTACTTTACAAATCCATCATTCATTGTTAAAAAATTAATAGCAATTTTTCACAAACCTATCACGTAAAAAGAACTTAATGAAAGCATTGTTTTTTAGCACTATAAAGAAACATTGTTCTCAACAGAAGTTTATTATAACCTTCGCCAATGAACCTATTCATCAAGGAAGTCAGCTTCTTTTTAAGACAAATTGCAAGTCGTTCACACGTGGCCGTATTACAAGTCACCCGGTGTATGACAAAATACAAGTAGATGTGCAGAAACCTTGTTGCCAGATATATATCCGCAGAGTCAATGGCATTCCATCACGGCACGAGCAAAGAAAAAGGGAGATATGAAGTGGAAGAGAAAGGGGCCGGATGAAGGATGGGAAGTAAGGTGTGAAAGAACATGTATCACAAACTGATTACTTCAATTTTCTGAACAGCTTCGATAGTTGGAGAACAATGTTGAAATCAACAACTAAAATTCAGCTGAAGATTCGCATTTTTATGCTAATTTATTCTGACATTTATATGTAAATATTACGACTGATGATTTCGAAATTTTAAAACAATTTCACTCGAATAACAGGTGCATTCTTCACAAAAGTCCTCTAATTTACAAGTTTCACTTAGACATAAGTAATAACTTTAGTTGTTGCATTCTTTTGCATTCTTCTGTCGAATGAGCTTTATTATTGTATTGTAGCATTTTTTTCTATTTATAATAGAATGATTTTTATTGGAAATTCTTGTATTAAAAATTAATAACTTAATTAAATGCAATAGTATACTTAAACAATGTATTGAAGATCTCCAAGATTAAACTAATAAACGAACTAACAAATTTTAAGCAGTGCGACACTTTAAACTTGCATTTATCGCTAAATTTGAGATTATTACAACTTTGCTTTCAAGATAAAGCAATCGGAAGATCCAAAAAGGTTTATTGTATCCGAAGAACTACCGTGGTTACTGAATGAAAAAAGAAGTGTAAATAAAAAGAAACTCCCCGTAAATGTGTATTTCTCGGCACCGTTTAAGTAGCTCATTAAAACAGGATGCGACGAGAACATAAAGGAACGACCGAGAAAAGAGGCGATACTGGTCGAAGTCGGCGGAAAGGACAAGATGGCAGAGGCAGGACAATACATGGGATGCTGCGCTATGCAGTGGGGTCCGTCGACCGTGGCCTTCGGGTCCGCAGGGCGCGATGTTTATCGGCTCTTTCGATGTAAATTATGGTCGTACAGTCTGCCGCAGCGTGAGCCGCACTGCACCGACTTGGACTCTCGAAAAACTGCCAAGTGTATGCGAAAGATAATGCTGGCCCATTCGCAAGCAAAAACTATTTTTGCCTGGTTACAATTTTGGGAACCCGCTACAACGCCAGTTATAGCTGAAACAATGTGCAAATAAATATGCCGATGAAAATTACGCGATTTTTTTTTTTTCATCATCGATGTGGTTTGTTGTCGTTAAGCAAACATTTCCACACATTCGTGAGAACGACATGAACAATTGCAAGCAAACTAAAATAATTGGATTGTAAATGGAATGCGAATTTGTTGGTTTATTTTGCTGTACCACACAATTTGCAAACATGCGTGGTTGAATTGATTGATTCATCGTTTTGACGTGATATAACAGACGTTTCTCACAGTTCTTTGGTTATTGATTTCAGACGACATTTATAATACAAATGCGTTTCAACGTTGTTTTCAACAGATGTTGCACAAAAAGCATTTAATTGTTTTATTTCACTGTTTCTATAAAAGTCAGGTCTAATGACACGAAGGTAATTTAGTTCTGAAACATACTTTCATGAAACTATTGCAATTTTCAAATGTTTTAAAATAGATTATTTTGACTTAATGAAATTTAATTGTACATATTATGTAAATTAAGTTAAGTAATAAATGCTTTAAGTAATATTGTTAGATCTAATTCGAAATTAAAAAATTATCATAATTTTTACACGAATGATAATTCAAACAACAAAGTAGTCAGTTAACTTCGAATCAAGATTTTGTAACAAAAACACTCTCATATCCTTACTCATAAAAAGAGAACGTTTTATGTCTTATTTTATATTGTTTATTGACAAATCCATATGCATTATTCAAGTAGTTACCAGCTAAAAGTTTGTTTCTACCTTATAAAGGAAATAAAAGAAACTCTAAAAGATCACTTCTTTATGTCTGATTAACCGAATATCATTATGATTTTTTTGTACTGCAGAAATTACGCTTGATCTCCAATATACACATAATTATCAAAAGCGTTTTCACTTATTTGCATATAAGGATCAATACCATTATCATTAACTCCACAGCAAAACCTTCATTTGCTTTAAAATCAACAAAAACCATGATCAATTTCGACTGTATTATAAATAATTAATAAACGACAAACTGTGAGAATCATGTGAAAGCCATTTGTAATTAACTTTTCTTCGTTCAAGTTCTTTCTTCAGTTCCCATTCTTTCCTTTTTTTCGAATTTCTCTAGTGGAGTTCCAAAGAAGCCTTTTATCCAGGATTCGCGTAATAAGTTGTGTGTAAAAGTCGAAAGCCAGGCCCGTGACCCTTCGGCGCAGAGTAGGAGGCGCTGGGTATTAAGTCAAGCAGTTTTGCGTTTTCTTTTTTTTAACTAAACCCCTGCCCCCCCCCTTCTTCTTCCTCTTTCTATCCATTCGCGAACATAAATCTCGTTTGGCTCTTTTCTCTTCTGTATGTCCGGACACAGACTCAGGCGTACAACTTAAGGATAGAATGGAAGAGGAAGAGATAGAAGAAGAAAAAGAGATAGAGAGAGAAAGAGAAAGAAAAAATCTCGAAGCACGAAAAGGGGACCAGAAAGCTGATCCATCATATCTGTTTCGCTCCTTCTTCGTCTGTCTTATGATTTAACTTAGCCAATTGAAGCAAGACAACGGATGGCAGGTTCTGGGGATCCTCGTGACTGTAGAGTCCGCAGACTTCTCTGGCAAGCCGATAATTCCGATAGACGAGGTATCCCCAGAACCAATATATCGCCTGTCTGCACGCGTGCTTTTCAATACCCCACGAATTTATGTCCGCATGATATTTTTCATGCTTTGGACGTCTACACAGATAGCCTTAGCAGCCGCGTTATATGAGTGTTGAACAACTGCACGAGTATCATTTATCGCATGCTATATTTGAATGTTATTGTGTATATGTAAGTATTTCCAGAACGAAACACAACGAACATTGTATTTATCTTGAAATGTATTACAAGACGTTTTGAGGCATATACATGCGTAAAGCAAAAATGATTCGATTTTTGATGGGAATGGATAAATTTTATTAATGCGCGCAGATTTTTGCGAAAGTAGGGTATTAAATAACCAGCGAGACTGATAGCGGGAAAAACACAAAGTGATTTATGTTGTGCTATAGGGAGTTATCATATTCAGTGTCTTCATAATGCGAGAGGAGACTCGTTTAATTGGATGTTGATTTTTTAGTTGACTTATAAGGGTTACGAAGCTGAAGGTATTTTCTAAATTGAGTTGAAATATAAACCTTGGTGGAGTTTGATTTATAGATTAAATGGATCTAAGTTTTAAATTATCAGTATTAAATTTTTAGTAATATATTACCGAGTTATATACTATAAATAAAGAAGTATAGGAAAAAATGAAAAAGATTAAAAAGAATTTTCAATAAATTTTACTATATTAGTTAAGTAAATATGATGTATTTCGGAACTGTAGGAGAAATTCTTAAATGCTATAGTAAAAATCAATTTACATGATCCTGTATTGTTTGTTTATACTCACAAAAGATCGTCAATAGCAAAATATATAGAATTTCTAACAATTTTACTAAAGCATTATTACATTTTATCTTCAAATATATTATGTTTTTTATTATTTTGATATATTATTTATTTCAAAAACATTAGGATATATCACGATTACTGTAGAGACTTTTAGTAAAAATTATTACAATTTTACTAACTTTTCTTAAAACTTAAATAATTTTTGCTACATGTTTATTTTTCATGTATATTATAAGTCGGTTTTATTATAATTATTATTATTATTATTATAAATAAAATTTAGCAATTATAACGTATATTATTACGTTAATTTACAAAACATTGTTATAGTAATATTTAATTTACTTTGATTATTACAAAATAAATTGTAATCTTACAATGTACAAATTTCCTTAATTAGATTGCAATGCTTTGTTGATCTCAAGAAGCTTCTGTTAGTTAAATCTTTCAATAAACAGGAAGAGTCTCCTGCATTTGTATAAATAAAGTTCTCTCTGACAATAGCAAATAACGAAGCGTAAGCTCAAAAGAAAACATACAAATTTTGATTGATAATAATAATGTAACAAAGCTCGTCTATAAACCGGAAAGAGGATGTCGAAGAAAAATAAACTACTCTTGCTATCTACTATGTCAGAAGTGATGAAAGGGTTTGTATATGGGGTTAAGTTTACATCATCTACGTTATTCAACGTCTCCCTAAGACGGACAAACTGTTTAATCTCATCTCATACGCGTATAATCAGAACGATTAGCATGGAGACGAAAAGAGAAGAGTTGTGTTGGGTGGTCGTTTGAATTAAGGGGAAACAAAGGAGGAACATGGGAGGAATTAAGACGAACGGGAAACAACGTAACGACGCGCTATCTAACAAAACAAACACAAAGTGGCTAACTTCTCTTCTCTCATCTCGACTCGCTGATTATATACCCCGCGGCGAAATGTTGGAGAACGAACAAGGAACGAGACAAAGAAAAGCCGATTGAACAAGGAAGAGGCATGACCGAGGGAACGAGCTCCAGGTTTATACTTGCCTCCTTGGCAGGATTCGTGTCTGGTTATCTTCCTCGTTTCCTTCATTTTGTATACTTCAATGTCGATCAGCAACGCGAGATGCAACCCAAACCCATATTACTGGCTTGGCGATGAAAGATGCGCGCGCGGAAACCTGGACACGCGAATCCCGCAGTTATTATTTACAAGAGAAAGAGTACAACTGAAAGAGGAGAAGAAAGAGGATAAACGATCTCTGAGGTCAAGGGAGGAGAATGATTCAAGTTTGTTTTCTGAAGGATCGTGTTCGAATGAAATTATGAGTTTGGCTTTGAAAAAATTGATGGGAAGGGTAGATCATACATTGTATGCTTATCAAATGTATGCATATTATGTCAGGATTTAATAGACAATGGCATGTTTTGTGACTTTGTTGAAAAGACAGAAGAAATTGGATCAATCAATATTAAAATATGAATAAATAAAAACAAGTATTTTACAAAATGTGTAATTGAAAATTGTTAGATATTCTAAAAAATATATAAATAATAAAAACTCTGATGCTTCATTACATGAAAAATGACTCGATAAATATTTGATTAATCGAGATAGAATTTGTCGATGTTATACATTTAATGGATTTAAAGTTTTGTTAAATTACTCCTATTAGATAGTTCGATGAACCTGAAACTATAGATAAACCTGTTTTGGTAGAGTTAATAAAATTTTTTTATGACGTTCTGAAATGTCCGATTAAACTAACGAGAAACATTGTGATTTATGTTCTTTCTGATTTGCATGTTCTGTAGGTGGATACGCAATTTTCATATCACCTGTCCGATAAGTAAATCGCCGTAGAGAAATATGTTGCAGATAGTCAATCTGATTAATAGCTTCGATCCTGTATTTATCTTTCTAAGTTTACGCTACAACGGTGACAAGATTTAATTAATAGAATAAACCTTATATGATATTTTTTTAATATTTAAAATAACGTATACAAATGTCAACTTGTCTTTTATGATAATGAAAAATGCTTTTATAATATATAAAGTTTTTAATTAATTCTCAATTTAATACGTATCTACGTTATACTTTCACAAAGTATTGGAACAAATGTCACTTTAAATAACATTAGAATACACGTTGCTTTCCACCGACTTAATATCGAAACATAAGTTGTAATATAAATGACATCGTTAATACATAAGTTAAGTATATATGCGTGAGAAGATGTATGCTGAGAATGTTGTTTTCAATGAAATAATCCTCATGACAACTGTCTCAATAGATTGCTTGAGAAATCTTATCATTAAAATTTCAATTTACTGTCTTACGTTTTAATAATATATCTCATATGTGGATTTGAACGACAGATCGTGTTAAAAGAAACGCATCATTCTTTTGATGATTAAAAATCTTACAATTTTCATTGAAATATCTGCTGCATGTTATTTTTCATTTAGCATACTGTCGTGCAATTTGACAAGGACAAAAAGCAAAAACAATAATCTCTGCTTGGCTCTGATGTGCTTGTGATTATTTAATGACTTCTCAAACCGGCTTTGTAACCTACGACGAGGGATAATAACCGGGCATTAGCAAGAAACTATAAAAATATATTATGAGTCCTAAATATATCACAGTCCAATGCTTCATTACATAGCACTGTAGCATCTGCTACTTTATTTGCGCGAATGTTCTTTTTCCTTGCATCCTTTTAATTACCGAGAAACCAAAATCCACAAAGGTCACTATACCAATTGCTCTTTATATACTAAAAAATAAGACTTATATGATCAGTTAATTAGGGCTTAATTCAGATTTTAAACTTTTTACGTGATTAGAAATTAAGCGATGGTAGTACTTTTTATTTACTCTTAACAAAACTAACAATCTAAACAATCCATTCAACAACAAATTGAAAGTGAAAAATTTACGCGCATATTAATGTTTTTTATGTAAATATACTACTTATATTAATTTACTTAATATAACCGAAGTAGAACATGAATTGTTCAATTCATTTACTTGGTAAAATAGAATGAGATTTTTTTTAATTACTTTACAATTATAGACATATTATAGATTATGTCTATGTTTACAACGTAAAAGTATTTTTCAGAAATATTTCGTTAATATTTTGTAATATTTTTATTGATTATTCGCAATTTTTTTATTTGTGGTTATTTTATTGATTATTTATTAATCGTGTTTTTACTATTTAAATTTTATTTAAATTGTAAATCTAATGTGTTACCCCCCGAGACAAAAAAACAATCGATTCCAAAGATCGTTGAAAGACATTATTACGACAATCGTTCAAAAATCGTTCAACGATCTTTTAAATCGGAAAATAACGATATCTCAAGATATTTGAAAGGCAGTTGAAATGCTTTCAACGATCGAGGAAATTCTTTCAAGACGATATTCGATAGAATCATTGAAAATGTCTAAATCGGTATTTTAAATACAGTTTCAATATTTTCGAGAA
>JABFPJ010004016.1:0-14742 GCA_022817425.1 Gryon sp. ZL-2020
GGGGAGCAGTTAGGGGCGAGGTTAGTGCGGGGGCGGCGGTTCCGTCGACTGATTTCGACCGTCTACGGCCCGAACGGGTTTCCGACGCGATGGTCCAGTCACATTCACAGACCCAACCCCTCCCCTCAAATAGGCAGCTGGCGCTGGTGCTGTCACCGGCTCCCTCATTGTTCCCGTTCCTGTGTTCCTGATTGGCGGCAGTGATTGCGGCAATACCTTAAAAAAAGCGTTTAAGCCAACTTTAATTGTCTTATTCAATTTGCAGTTAATTTCATTAATTTATTAATCTAAAAATCATTGCTCAATACATTGGAATATTAATCATTCTTCAAGTTACAATTTATTATGATCAATAATTCAGTTGATTAGTTTATATATTTTAGCGGAGGGATTTCATTAGTATAATTAAATAATTTTTATCAGAGTTATAAACTAATTGGAAGTGATATGACATTTGTAAATGTATTATTTTATGAATACAATGAATATTTTAGTTAGTGTGTTGTACAGTGTTTTTTTAACAGAAATGTGTGAAAGTTTACTTTAGTGTAAAAATAGTTTTTTTTTTTATTGCCATTCATATTTTATTTAAATACTTTAGATTAAGGGGATTGTACGTTATTCATAAATGAATCATTTTCACTTTTCTTCTGACTGTTTGAAAAAGTGGCACTTTAGCGTTTTAGTTTTACAGAAAAAAGTAAAGAAATTTTGAAGATATGTTTAAAAACAATTTTAATAATATATATACTTTTTAATACATTTGTTGGACTAAGAATCAAGTAACATTTTTCTCGATAATATGTTCATAAAAAAATTACGTGTAATTTAAATGTATATACTTTCAATTACATACTTTTATTTTCATAAAATATATTATGAAACAAAAATAAATGATATTATAATAATATAAATTTTCCATAAAATAATCATCAACTTTTAATGAAACATATAGTTATTAAATAATTAAATAACTTCTCAAAATATAATATCTAAGTTACTCCAATTTTGTTTGTGTTTAACAAGTTTAAAGAGTTGTAATATTATTCAATTTAGTTTTTTATAATATGTAATTATGTAAATTGCAAACAACATATGCAAGTTCCAATATAGATTAACGAAATGTGTATCACATTTGATAATTTGATGAATAAAACAACTAGCATATAGAGAATATTCAATTTATTCTGTGTAATAATCAGTGAGACAATTTTTAAGTATAAAATATATTCTACAATTATTTAGTATAACCGAATTCAAATAAAAATATAAATATAAAGTTATTTTCTGCTTTCTTTAGATCATGAAATATAAACGCATTTTGATTCTATTAAATTAAAAATATAATAAGAAAACAATCTAAATAGAGATACTACTTTTTTAAATCTACGCAAACAAAATGTACAAAACTATTATAATTATCATTAAAAAATTAGATTGAAAATATAAAACAAAATACGAATAAAAAATGAAAATAAGTTACAGAAACACAAACAAAAATGAATTCTAACATGAATTACAGTGTGTTGAACCACGCTCATCGATGCACAACGCAACACATTATTACTAGATTAGTAAACTGAAAACAACGTTTAAGGATTATACAAAAGGCGTGGTTGAAAATTATTAAATCAGTTTTTTTATATAAGAAAAAAACTGTGTTTATTGAATTCCCAAAAAAGAAACTTACAATCCTTTTAACTGATAATCTGAATGAAATACTTTTTTCTAAAGTTGTCTTCCGTTAATTTAACGTCCTATACATCTTGAACTTGTACTTTGAAAACAACTTCCTTAATTTTCCTATACAAATAAACGGAAATTTGATTGAAAAATACACGTACTACAAAAAAACTTTTCCTTTATTAAATTCAATATATATATTTAAAAAGAAATTAATAAAAAATGGATCAATTTCTTCAATGACAACACTAAATTTGAGTCAAAAAAGAAGCGTAATCATCAAAATAAAGAAAACTACGCTCAATAAATTTAATACTTATGCACACAAAAAATAACAAAATAATCATAAAACCAACAAATCAAACGTACAGATCTCTTAATTTGTCTTCTACTTTTGTGTGAGCTTCGACTAGATTTTGCTTGTTTAAAATGTTCTCTTACAAGAGACACATTGTCTTTTTGTTTTACATTTTGTTTTCTAAATCTGGCGTATTTGTTTAATTGTTGTTGGAAAAAAGGCGATTTGTTCTTAGTGATTAGTAAGTTTATAATTATTATCAGATTATATTGGCGCCGAGTCTCACCAGTGGCTGTGGTATCACACTGTGCATTAGACTTTGATTAATAGGAGCACTTTGCGCTGCAATTCCACTAGGATTCTGGGCTTGATTCTGAAGTCCCGTTCCGGCACTGCCAGTCGCCGATTGTACGACATGTGCTTGTTGTTGTTGTTGTGTTATATGCGGCTGCTGTAGTTGCTGCTGCTGCTGCTGCTGTTGTTGTTGTTTACTTATAGTGCTCGGTTGTTCTCGTTTCGATTCCTGATTGGAAGTGAACTTTTTTGCAGACGTGACCGAGGCGACGTTTGTAGTGGACTTATCCGGACTCGAAGCTAACGTGGTACTTGACGCTATCACGTCGGTGTTTTCCGTCGCTTGCGTCAACTCCGGCAATAATTGCGACAAAGTACTCATCACCAACTCTCGCGTAAACAAACTTCGATTCGCAATCTCGCGTTCGAGATTTTGTAGCTGTGACTCCGATAATGTATTTGAAATACATCTGCAATTTCAAAAATATAAATTATTATTATTAATAGATAGAAATGAAAGTGTATATTTTATACAAAAATAATTATTATACATATGTAGACAAATATAATAAAATACCAGTAAAATGAAATGATTATATAAAATAATAAAAATATAATGAATTTAAGATATTTATTAAGTTAAACTGCTAAATATGTTTGAAGGAAAAAGTATTTTGTATAAGTAAAAATAACGAGAAATAAATGTGTTTTATTGAAATGTCAAAAAATGTTATTCAACAGATTATGCGACATACAAGAGTATCGCATTAAATTTGAAGTAATAATTCTTCTTCGTGGAAACAATCAATAAATGAGGACAATTTATCAATTTCAATAATTTATTATTAAGGTAATAATGGTTTGTGCCAGAAAAACTTATTATTCATTATTTGTTGACAAAAATTTTGACATTATCAAAGAATAAGCTTAAAAGTTAGATTTTGTAAATAACTGTCTAATTTAAGCGAATATATACATTTTAATAATTCGAAAATGAATTACTTGAGTTGAATTATGTAACATTGCATCTGAATTCGGAATATCGCTTATAAAATATGGAAATTAAATATACATGATACATTTATTTATTTTTTCACTTTATTATACTTTTAGCTAATATAATATGCAAATAAATTAAAATAAATTTGTTATTAATCATTAAATCGTTTATATACACAAAAATAATAGTTATTAATATTAAAAAATTAAAAATATATAATATACATTTTATATTCTTTCCATGAAATGATATTTATATTGATTTTGTAATATTCAACATATTACTTACAATTCCTGTAAATTTGCTTATTTTTCCAATATCAAATAAAGTTGAGAAAGAAAATATAATTTTTAAAGAGAAATATACATTTAATTTATTTAAATATAATTGAAACACTTTTTTAACGTTTAAATAAAATTACAAAAAAGCTCTCCATTTTTACATTTAAATAAAATCTATATAATATCTATTTCGTACAACCGTTAGTTCAAAAGTCAAATATGAAACATTCTATTCTATTCTAAGTTTTAAACAAAGTTGCACATTAAAAACTATATGAATATTTTAATAATACAAAGTTTTAACCTTTTGGTAAATATCTTTTATTCTTATATTTATACATAATAAAAGTCTAAGTTTTTTAAATTTTTGATGAGCTTAATATTTAAATTGTCAGAAATAAATGTCTTGTGATTTAAAAGAAAAATTGTCGAATTTTAATAATATATTTACCTTGGCAGAAGGAACGTGCAGTTTTGAGAACTCGAAGACGATAAACCTGAGGCATTCGTAGAGTTGACTAAATTATTGTTAGCGGCGGTGTTGTTCGCAACGACGCTAGCCATTGTAGCCGAGTGTCCGGTGCTGTTACTTCCAGTTCCGGTCGTAGAACCAATAACTTGCGTTTGTCTCCTAGGCAATCGGTCTATTGGTTGCCTCGCAGTCTGCAAAATATAAACCTTTCAATTACAATTAAATCTCACTTTTATATTAAATCAAATATAACTATTATTATATTTTCAATATAATAATATTTAAATGTATAATTAATTAAGACAAAGCAAAGTTATAAAATGATATAATAAAAGAAAATTGAAAGAATAAAAGAATTAAATTTGACATTATGATAAAAAATAAAAAGATAAACGAACTCGTGCATGTTGGCGTTCAAGTTGCAGCTGCATTTGTAGCTGCTGCAGTTGCGAAGGAGCCGATGAATTGGAGCCACCACCCGATCGTCGAACGCTGGACAACTGCGACAACAATTCCGTTATGGGATCAATGCCTTCTCGACTGCTCGGACTCAATCCACCCGACGAACTAAAATGCATGTTGCTTCTGCAAAAAGACCCCCAAAAAATATACATCATTGTCATTTGTGTATATTATTCAATTATTATTATTATTAGTCAAGCGGTGAAAATCGTGAATGAAAAAGTCACGTTGGCTTATATTTTTATCACCGAGAAACAATTATAGATTGAGGACAAGGTACGAAGGTTAAGTGCATGGGCTTAGCACCAAAATTCAATTGTATTTCCATTTGCTAATAATTTGATCAATCAAGTTCAAAACAATTCAATTTTAAATTAGTTTTCCATTGCTTCAGATTTTTTAATAAATATATGTAATTATTAATTTATAAAAAAAAGTAGTTTTGCAAAGTGGATTATTTTTTTTTGTTATGTTTCGAATTGAATCAAAGTGATTGTTGTTATAATAACCTGCGTGGTCTTGGTCCGCCGACACCTCGAGAAGGATGTGGTATTCGTCTAACATTTCTAGTGGAAGCTGATTCATCTAATAAAGAGATCAGGTCCCGCGGTCCACTACGATGCTCAAGCGTTAAGTGCCCAGCAAGATCGTCGATCGTCAAATTCGGATCAGGTCCGGGTAACCACGCACATAGTGGACAGCACTGCAAAATAATTCATTTATGTTTTTCATGTATATTTTATTTATAATTAACTTTTTAGTAATAAAATAAAGTAACGAAATTTTAATTAAAAGTGATTTAACATTTTTTAATTTACGGAAAATTGACGGACTATCTGTTTTAATTTACTGTTAATTTAATTATAAAAATCATATTGAAAATATTATGCATTCTTTTATAAACGATTGTTTAATTAATTATGTAATGAATGATTTCATTTTAATAAGCAATTTCACTTTATTTTTATAAATTAGAAAACCACCCTCTATTATTCATTTAATAATACTTAATACAAAATAAACTGATTAAATTAAGCATAAATGAAAATATTGTTCTATAAAATCATTTGTTTTTGAAATGCAATTTATTTAAAATTACGTTCAACATTCATTTTTATATTAATCGAATTAGATATTGAAGACTTAATTTAATATTGATTAATAAACTAACATATTGTTTTTGATGGAAAAATTTCATTACGTCAGTTAAAGTACAATAAGGAACAAATATGTTTCTGTGAAATATAAGTAAATATCCAAACAATTTTTTATTTGCATTTTTCTTTAAATCAATAAATTGTTAAGTTAAAATCGTGTACAATAAATTAATAATTAAAAAATGTAATAATTAAAACTTAATAATTAAGTTACTAATTACAAACATTTTCTATCACATTTAAATAAACTTACAACTTGAGTAGTTGCATCCGAATGATCTGCAGAGACATGTTCTTGCAATGTCGTCTCTGTGAATCCCATTTTTCCACAATAAGGACAAGTTAACGATTGAGGCTGCTCTACACTGACGCTCTCTCCTCCGTAATACAGTTCTTTTAAAAGAAAAAAACGCAAAATGATCAAATAAAGCATTATCAATTTACATATAACTTCAAACAAAATTGCATTCACAAGAGTGGAAATTGAAAAAGTACCTTTGCAATATGTTTTTACTTTTTTTCCATGTACTTATGAATGACATCTCGTTTAAGTCGTACAATTATCATCAAAGAGGAAACTAATTAAACGAGGGTAAAACTGAATTGAACGTCTAACAAAACTGTCGATAATAATTCGCGAAAGCATTCAAATAGATGTAATCGTAGAAGAACAAACTGACGCAAAAAAAAATTGCAACGTCATTATTCGATCGACGATGGAATTTATTTATAATATAATCTATGTATGCCAAACGTTTTCCAACATTATGAATCAGACGTTGTCTAAAAATAAAGTAATAGAATAAAGACGAATTCTTTAAATGTTGATTTTATATTAACAATAACAAAGCAATATATTTATTCATTATTATTTCATGTATATTAATTATTTACTTTGGATGTTACAATTAATTATTCTAGTTTTGTTTGAAGTTAATTTTAAATATGTTTGGAACATCCAAACATTTTTATGAAAGGAATATCCAAAAATTTTACCAAAATCCGATCGTGTGAGAATGCACTGCATTGGATGATCAGAGAGATGTTGCGAAGTTCTAGCTCCCGCATCGTAACAACTAGCACATAAGTCGTAGTCATCGCAAATAAGGCATTTGTACCTGCGATCTCGGAAGTTCCCTTTCATGCAGGAATCACAGCTTACCCCTACAAGTGTATAATCACCAATCAATATCATAATCTTTTAACAACAAAAATAATACTAATTTAAACAAAATAATACTTTTAAAATTAAATACCATATATTTTTACAAATCAACATAAAATTAATATATACGATGACACGATAACAATAAAAATCAAAATTTCTTCATTTTTACAAACGTCATTTCACAAAAATACTAGTCAGATTAAAAAATTATATAATTCTAGCAAAATTCAATCTACGAGAAAAAGAAATGTACAAAAACATTGTATATTTTCTTTTGACATGTACTAATTAAAATTTAATTTAAATAAGACAAAAACAAATATTCATTAATTTAAAAATACAAGTAATTTATGATCGAAATGGCTAAAACGTTGAATAACATTAGTTTCAAGCCACGAAAACAGTACCAAAAGCGACAGAAAAAAAAGGCGAAAAGTGTCAATATCCGTTCGGATAAGTAACAAACAGAAAGGAAAAAGAAATGGAAAATCTACTAATGATCCACCAGCAGGTAAACTGTGGGAATTATTTAAAAAATGCATCATCAAGAGAGCGACTCGTTAAAAGTGTGGCAGTGCGTGAAACAAGGAGAGGTTTCTGCGGGACGAAGACTAGAAGGGGGAGGGGGAGACGAGCGACGGGAGAGGTAGGTGACAGCGGGGAGAGGGGGAGGGCACGATCAAGGGAGAGAAGGGAAAAAGCGGAGGACAGAGGTCAGCTGATTGGCCGATGACAGTTCGGGCGTTGCGCTTTGATTGACAATAAAAATAATCATCAAATGAGATTGTATTGACAGGACAGAATGTTTGCGAAAATGGATGATTGGGGATGCAAAAATTGATGACAAATGGGCCGAAAATGCGCACTTGATGCGAATTTTCGGCCCCGAGTGCTGCCATCTGGCCCCTTGACATTCGCGACCGAGGCTCCAATTTCCGTACAATCGTGCGGGGTAGCGAGGGGCGGCCAACGGCAGAGGGGGAGGAAAAGCGCTTTTTTGCGCCCGAGGACGTTTGTCGAGGTCGTGTCGTAGATTTTGTTTTTTTATGTTCTTTTTTCTTCTTTTTTTTTCTTATTTTTATTCTTCTTTTTTATTTCTGCAATTTCTTCGTTGTTAGATGAATAAAGTTTAAGAACGACAAGTCCCCGTGGTTTGTTCGCGAAAAACCACGGGGAAGATTATACGTACCATCATGTCCGCTCAGATTCATTTTCCGTTTCGAATCTCATATACGACGTCACGCGGCGGATCGCGGCTCCTCTCGCAGCGCGAACTCAATGCACGGGGGACAGGGAGGAGGAGCAAACAACAACACGTAGCGCACAATTTACTTTGACTTGGCGGATCGCGATCGCCAAAACAATTCAACGATGAATTCAAAACAACAAAATTTGCTCCCAACAACTCGTTACGGATTTTCAGCGTAGAACCTAACCCAACTAGGCTACCGTGACGTGAGCGCCAGTAAAACGTCACAATAGAGATCGCGCCGATCGAACAAACGGACATACATGCGAGTGTGGCGTCCTCTTTGCAATATTTTTGATTCAAAGTGTGAGGAGAGGAGGGTGGGTTTTTTTTGATTGGGTGCTGATGGGGGAACTGAGTCACGCGCGCTACATTTAAATGCGTTTTTGAGATTAATCAGCTGTTTTTTTTATAATAACTTTTAAACGATTTTTTCAAATCATTTGAATTCATTGCAAAATGTATAATAAAATATATATTTTTTTTATATTATCACTTATACAATGCAGTAAAATGATAAAATTCAATTAAGTTTTGATTTTGTAAAAATGTCTGTAAACAAATAAATTTGTCTAAAATTCATTAGTGAACATGATTTATAAATATTGTTAGATTAATCAAGATCTTTAAAATGTAGAAAAATTAATTTGTTAAAGTTTAAACAAACTATAATAAAGTACTGCCATCTTTGTTAGAAAGAAAGATTTCATCTTCTATGGAATATGTACTACATTTTCTGCTGTTATTCCAAACAGACATTCACGTGACTACAAGACACAGACATTCAACGTCAAAGCAAGAAGGAAAAAGAAGGAGATAGGTGTGATATAAGTTCACGTTCAGCGAGTTTGAATTATTCGTGCAACTTGCAAGCAGTCTGCAAACACTGTGCTGACGTCTGTTACAAATTCAGTCGGCAATTTTATACTGAATTTAAACAAAATCATGGCAACACCTGGACGAGTACTTGTTTATGGTGGCAAAGGAGCCCTTGGTTCAATTTGCATCTCACAATTCAAGTCCAAAAATTGGGTAAAATTAATACTTGATTTTACTGTGACTGAAGACTATCGATTTTCCGGCTACTTGTTGATTTTTGAAAATTCTATTAGTCATTTAGTTTAACGTTTTTTAATTGATGTTTTAATTTATTTTACATATATTTGTTTTGAAAATTGTATATCATTTTAATCTGAAATAGTTTAATAATATATATAATTAAATATTTTTTTGAAATAAAAATTGTATAACGTTAAGTATATTAATTTTTGAATGTTGCATAATATTATGTTCTTGATCTAAAAAGTAAGCACATATTTCAATTTGAATATTGGTATTATATGTATATTATTATTTCAGTTTCATTACACATCACGTATAATTTTAATCAATAAAAGCAAAAGTTATCCGTAAGACTAGACCAAGGTCATAATCTCTGCTCATGTAGAAACCTTTCACATTTTTATTATCTCTTGTACATTTTCTCTGTACCAGTATGCTAATAATAATTATTCTATTACTATGCATTCATTCTGAAACAATTTACAACAATTAATAAGCTTTTTACTGTCACAGTAATTACAATTTTAGATATGTTATTCAAGATTATATTATGTATACAATTTTTATTATAAAAATGAAAAACAAGTTAATAAAAAACTTGAAATTCATGGCAATATGATGTAACAGAATTTGGCAACAATGAGCAGAAATAATTGAACTTTATTGTTTCAGTGGGTAGGCAATATTGATATGAACAAAAATGAACAAGCTGACGAAAATATTATTGTTAAACCGTCGGACCAATGGCAGAATCAGGTATCACGTGATTTTTTTACATTTGAAATTGCTTTTTTATTCATTTTTATTCTACCTAAATTTTACTCCTAAAAATGAACCGTCTTATCGTCAAACTAATTAATCTTTGTTTCTTGTGTAACAAAAGTTCACATTTATCAACTTAATGACTATATCGTTACTTTTTTAATTGATACTACAAAATGTAAGAAGTTTTAAATGTAATATTAACTGGACATTTCTTTAAAAAAAATAAACAATGTAAATATTTAATTTTGTTTACCACGATTTTATTAAGAAATTATAAGTATTTATATAATATATTATTTTAGGGCAGCACAATTGTAGAAGAACTAGGAAGTATACTTAAAGGCGAAAAGGTAGATGGCATAATTTGTGTTGCTGGAGGTTGGGCCGGTGGCAATGCATCCAACGAAAGTTTCATTAAAAATTGCGATCTCATGTGGAAACAAAGTGTTTGGTCATCCGTTATTGCAGCGAATATTGCTGCCCATCATTTGAAGGAAAATGGATTTTTGACGCTTACAGGCGCCAAGGCAGCTTTAGATGGAACGCCAGGTTGATTATTCAAAATAAATAAGATTGATTCATTGTCGACAAATATTTTTTCTTTAATATTTATTCTGAATATAATAATCAGAATATTTTACAGTGAAAATAATTTGAGAATGAAAAACATTTGAAAACATATTTTTTGAAAACATACAAACAGTAGACATGCAATCAAATTCGTAAGATTGTATAGAAATAAGTCACAAGCAATAGAATTTTATTAAAAAAATATTTTTTATCTTATGTTTAATATTACATAAGTTACCATAAAAATTAATATTACTCATTTTATCAGGAATGATTGGATATGGAATGGCAAAAGCTGCTGTACATCAACTGACTAAATCGTTGGCTGAGAAAGACGGTGGTTTACCAAACGGTGCAATGGTTGCTGCTATTTTGCCAGTAACTTTAGACACTCCTATGAACCGTAAATGGATGCCTAAAGCTGATATGACAAAGTGGACTCCATTAGAATTTGTCTCAGAGTAAGAAACTTTTGTAACTTTATAATTATATAATATCTAGACTATAACTATATCGTTTTATAATTAACTTGAATAATTAAGGACAAGTTAACAAAACGAAACAATTAATTGAAATAATTCATTTTCAGACTATTTTGGAAATGGTCTCAGAATCAGGAAAGACCAAAAAGTGGCAGTCTTTTACAACTGATCACCGAAGACAATAAAACCAAACTTGTTGAAGCTTAATTTTAACATATCTCTTTAAAAAAGAAACAAAAATAAAGCAGGACCAATATGCATTTAAATTAGCCAATGAAAGTATGGAAAAGTAAAATGCTATGACAATAACGTATAAACTTATTTTTATACAGCATTTTGTTCGTTTCAGTCTCTCTATGCAAAGAAATATTTGATTTCATTATGATAAAACTGCATCAAACGATAATTTCTACAAAACAAGTATTACTTCGTATTGTACATAATATTTTTTTACATGTCAGTTATATTGATCAAAATATCTTTAAAAAGTTAAATTGTTTGTCTTGAACAGTGTTATTGTAAAAATAAATTAGGTCGTTAGCAAATTGTGAAACTCATTTTTTGAAAGGTACTTCTCTTTAGATTAGAAATACTTTTCGAAGTTCACCTAAAAAATCATCTGAGTATATATAATATAATTACCCGCGTTAAAATATTTACAAAAAAGAAGAATAAGAATTATATAGAACTTATACATTTACAGGCATTTCGTGTAAAATGACATAAAAAAAATGTCAATTTACAGGGAAAGGAACAATATAAAATAATTTATTTAAATTTGTAAATATACAAGCAAAATTGAAATTGAAAATATACATTTTCCCCCTGTAAATAGACACTTTCTCTATATGTTCTATGTCATTTTCACGAAATGCCTGTAAATGTATAAGTTCTATATATTTCTTATTCATCTTTTTTTGTAAATATACATTAGTTCTCTGTAAATTAACCGTTCAATTTTACAGGCTAATACAGGTTCAAGCAATTCCCTGTTATTTCCTGTAACATTTAACGCGGGTATCTATTGATTATTAACTGAGTTGAATTATTTTTTAAAAACAAAAACAATGTTTTATTATTTTTATACAGAACAATATATTTCGCAACGAGCCGAAGGCGAGTGCAGAAATCTCATACGAATCGAATCGACAATTTCTCCCTAGTTGAGGACGATATTTTTTCTAATCAGTGTATCGAAAAGGTCTTTTCTTTCTCGAAAAGTGAGATAAAAGTGGCAATTTCCCTCTTGAGGGATGGAAAGTAACTATAGTGATAGAAAGTAATTATAGTGATGGAAAGTAACTACTTAAAAAAAATTTGTTTCACTTATTCAAGTTATACAAACTTTCCTTCCCAAGGGAGAGAAAGTGCCACTTTCGTACAACTTTTGAGGGAAGAAAAGGCGTGTTTTCGATGCACGTGTGAGAAGAATACTATTTTATTATATTAATAAGTTATTCCTACACTTCCTACTTACATAAATCTCACATAATGTCATATATGTCAATGTTAAATATTATTGTTTATTTAATTATTTGAGTAATCTTCAATGAATCAAAGATTTTTGATATTGAAAATTAATTCAACAGAAGATAAAAAATTCACATTAAAATAAGATAATAGTTTAAGGGGGAAAACACTGTGATGTGCTTTAAAAATGGACGTTTATTCATGATTTTTTGAAAGAGTATATCGACGCTTCAGTCGAAAAAGCGGATATCTTTCTTTTTGACTATTGTTTCTAGAACAAATTTTTCATTAAAAAATTCGAATTTTAAAATCCCCTACCCCTACAATAGATATGTTTTTCTTCTTGAAGTAGATTTTTGGTTTTTTTGATATCTACAAATAATTCAAATAATTTTTGTCCAGTAAACAATTATTTTTAGTTCTAGAAACAATAGTCGTTTCAATAGTTAAAACCGTATACTTCTATTTTTTATAAATTCTTTAAAACCAATTCGTGAATAAACGTCGATTTTTAAAGCATATCACAATGTTTTCCCCGTGAAGAGTGCGACAATTCAATTAAAGTATTTGCAAAATCTTCATTAAAAAACATTTTTTAAACACTTTTAGATTATTTTTATTATTTGAATGTCTATATTTATCTCAATACCCTTAATAAAAAATATATATAATATATATCTTAATATATATCCTTAATAAACAAAATATTAATAACTTGTATTGTAAATTAATAGCTACAGCATAATGGCCATTAGGAACAAAACCATGGGATTTTAATTGATTATTCGAGCTAATTAATTTTAAATTTTTATTAGCAACGTTTCGGTTTCTCGGCAAAACCCCCCAACCAACTAAGATTCTCGCATTATTACCGCAGCGATATCACGGCGGCATGGTTTATTCGTAGTAATACCGCTGCGGCATAATTGCGAAGGACGTGGTTTATTGGGCCTTTTCAAGCCTACAAAACAGTATCGTGTATTAATGATCATTTTTTATATAATTATGTAACGAAAATTTACTGATAAAGTCTACATAGGCCAGTGAAACGTTATATGAAAAAATGAATATACAGGGTGTAACATAAATGTATGACACGAATATGACCATCAGACTCCTTGTCAAAAGTTCTTCAAAAATGGTCATTGCCACAGGTTTAGCCATGGTCGCCACAGTATTGCCCATACTGTGGCAAATATTATGCCAAGAGGCACATTCCTTGCCATACCATGGCTCGTATCATGGTGTATGACCATAGCATTTGCCACAGCTTGGGAAACGCCGTGGCAACCATGGCTGAATCTGTGGCAATGTCTAATTTTGCAGAACTTCTGACTAGGAGTCTGATGGTCATATTCATATCATATATTTATGGTACACCCTGTATATATGATTATAATAAAAAATGACCACCGTTTAAACATACGTCATTAACTAAACATGCTCTCGTAGAAAATCATAATATTGCATATGATAAGACCAGTATTATTAGAAATGTAAAAAACTATACAAAAAAAGATTAATTTTAGAAATGACTTCGATAGTTAGCAATAATTGTACAATGAAGTACGATAACTAAATAAGTACGATATACAGAGCATGTTTAGATACAAAGTCACCGTGTTGACATATTTGAATCACACTGTGTTTCACTCAATTCGTTTAGTTAATGACGTATGTTTAGACGGTGGTAATTTGTTATTATAATCATGTTCATATATTCGTTTTTTCATATAACGTTTTGCCTGACCTATGTAGACTTTATCAGTTCAATGACGACGTTTGACGTATGACAGTTGAAATTCTGTCATTTACTATTTTGACAATAATGACGATGATTAAACTGAAATTTTATAACCGTGATTGCTATATCTTTTATCTAATCTTGAAAAGGATTTCGCTAAGAAACCGAAACGTTGCTAATAAAAATTAAAAATTAATTAACTCGAATAATCAATTAAAATCCCATGGTTTTGTTCCTAATGGCCAGTATACTATAGCTATTATACAGTAAGGAACGTATTGGGTAAATATTATTGATAATTGTAAATTAAGCAATTCTAAAAATATTTCCCAAAATGTGTACTTCTTGTATCCTATCCTACTAATATATAAATTTCAATCTATGTCTGTCTGTTTGTCTGTTTGTCTGTGTGTCCGTTACCTCATCACGGCCAAACTACTGGACCGATTTAGTTCAAATACGTCTCAAATTAAAGCTTATACTCTCCTGAATGTCTTAGGCTATATATATATATATATGTTTATAGTTTAAAAAAAAAAAGTTTTAGAAAAAAATTTATTTTTCCCTATAAGGTCATACCAGGGG